>BMAO01033872.1:0-22343 GCA_019973975.1 Trichonephila clavata | reverse complement strand
TTATAAAAACATATTACAATGTATTTTCAATTTTTAATGGGAAAAGAACAACAACTACATCATTACATGTATTAAAACTCTCGTAGAATTTTGGGGAAAAGATTTGCAAGTTATGTGTACAATAAGTTTAATCACACAAAGTTTTCTATAAAACACAAAAACATGAAGCTAAAATTTGCATTTAAATTTATTTTTAAAATTAATAAAGTCTACCAATTAAAATCGTTTGGGTAAATATAAATATTTATGTGTAAGGAATATGATCCCAACACAGAATTTATTTTAATCCAGTAATACCACGAAACTAATTAAAAGCAAAAATATTTCATTTCTAATATTAGAATTGAAACTAACTCTTAAGTAACGCTTTTTTTAGAAAAATAATAGAAAATAGTCCAAGCATTAATTAATTACAATATTCGGAATATTTTAGTCATTATTAAATTATATAATATCAATAGTAAATTATATTATAATCTCAAGATCCTCACCTGCAATTACAATCTCAACCGCTTCACTTATACAATTATATTCTAAACATCCTCATACAGCAATGATTCTCAAACTTTCTGCACTTGCGACCCAATTTTCATCGCTCTCTCCCTCCATACAATAACAATGAATTGAATTCAATAATAATATACTTTGACCTAAAGCTACACAATACGACTTTAACTATGAACCCACAAATTATCAAGATAAATATTAAATTTTGTATATGATTTTATGACATGCCCTAGGGTTACTGGTATAATTATTAAACATGTTCTTAACTTAGTACTGTAAAATTAATTATGAAGCACATTGTACTGTACTGATGTATTAATATAAGTGTATTATATATCAGTGTAAATGAGTATTTTATTTTTTTATCATGTCATAATGTATTTTGTTTTGCTTGCTTTAATAATTTTTAATAAGTAATTAATTTTTTAATAATTAATTTTAATAAATTAATAATTTGTTTAATTAATCTTTTGTTTTTGACTTTTCGATTTTCTTGTGAAAATCATTGGAACTCCATTGTATTTTCAAAGGATAAGTATATAGTTACACCATCTGTGGTAAACGAGTTACTTTTTGTGCAATTTTGTTTAAAGTGAGTGGCAACTCTCTGAAATTCTAAAAAAAAAGAGATGTAACGATCCGAACGAAATGAAAGAGAAGCTGTAAAGTGGGACAGGGTATAAGGATCTCGTAAGGAACAGTTAAATTATAGCTGGCGATATGTAGCGGATCTATACGCGGCTCTACTAACTTCCTATGACTCTTAAAGGAAAATATTTAATTCAACCAACTTTCACCGAAGGTAAGAAAATGTGATTATGCAAATTAACTTTATTATATAAATTCTATATTCGCGAGTTTCGAGAGTTAGTGAAGGGAGGATCGTGAGTTATTGAAGTGAGAAGCTAAGATTATTAAAGTGAGAATTGAAGATATCCAAACTGAAGATCACTTGGATGTGAGGTGATCAAGACAGCTAGTATGAGTTTAAGGCCTCAACCATAGGACTCCTGACTGACAAGAGTTCAGGTAGTGTGTGTATTATTTAAATACAAGTTAGAAACTAAATTGCTAGGGCGCGTCTGAGTTAATAACGAGCCTGTATAGGTTATCGTAGAGATTAGTTGAGTGTCCGTAATATTGTCCCCATGATAACTGGTCTCACCTTCGCGCTCTAAATAGTGATCAAACTATTTTAATGAGATTATTATTGTGCTCGCGTTGATAAGTGTGACAGTAAAATAATTTTACTGGATCTTGTCTTCTGATCAATTAGTTGCTCCCACACTTCTAGCCGGGTCCGAGAGTAGACAAGTGGGATTAGAGGGAAGTAGACATAGCCGAACATCACAAGTATAATTAAAGTCCCACTTTCAAAAATGCTGCAGAAAAGTACAACTGGTCTAAATGACTCAAAATTTGAATTCAATATACTTGAAAGGGGGGGGAGGGACAGTATGGTATAAGAAAAAAGTTTCGAAGTGTATCAATAGGTAGCCTGTTAGAGGTGTAGCGAAAATGTGAAATGTATCTACAAGTGGCATTTTGGACCTAATTACAACGCCTTTGACATGAGTTGCTAAGCCCAATTATACTGTTAATTATTATTAACAGTATAATTGTTATTGTTATTCCAATGATTGTTATTGATAACCCAATTATGCTATTCAATACGAAGGATTATTTCTGTTTTTGACTGGAAAAATAACTTCCAATTCACTTAACAGTTGTTTCACAGTTAGTGAAAAGCCTTTCACCACGGCAATGTGATTGGATGGAGAAAATTGGATTTTGGTTTCTCCATTTGATTTCTCCACATTGGATGGAGAAAATCTGTTTTTAATTATTTGTGGGCTAAATACCGCATGAAAAGCAACAATGATAACGCCAATGAGTTTTTTCTTCTGCCATACCGTTTTCCCCTTTTTCAAGAACATTTAATTCAAATTTGAAGTTCTTTTGACCAGTGGTTCTTTTTTTACAGCACTTTGAAATTGGGACTTTAATTATAATCACCCTGTATATGTAAATGGACATTAATAATAAATTGAAAAAATCAACTTCTTACTGTCAATTCATGCAAGCCTCTAATTTAATCAACAACAATAAGCATCAAGGTTCGAAGAAACTGACATATTTGCTGTATGCGGTAGTATAAAAAACAGCCCGAAAAATTCGGATTGTAATATTCTGATCAATAATCGTATAACACGTATTTTTTTCTAAAAATCACAACTCCAACTTTAAAGTCTTAAAAGAGAAGGATATACACACCTCTGATATAAATTTCAGCTCCATCTAATCCAAAGAAAATATCTGTCTTCTCGCAGTTTCATATAAAAAGTCAACCCAATATACGTATATATGCACAAAGGAGAAGTAAAGAACTTCGCTCTCATATTTTAGGTAACCCTATCGCAAAAATCAGATTCTCTGTAAAGAGTCCCCTATAAAATCGAACTCTCGAGAACAAATTCACTCGGAAATTGTGAATTTCTCTGCGATCAATAGGCGGAAAGGGAGAAAAATGCATCTGTAGGAAATTCGGTGGGGAGGGATTTTCTCCCCTCTTTCATATAAAAACACTTTCAAACCCGATATATGATGAACCTCATCTTGCCAAATCTCATATCAATCTCTGAACCCTCAGATATATTGCGGAGAGGGCCTCACACTGAGTCTAATATTTTAGTTCCGGTATTCCACTTTCTAAAAAAATGAAAGAAGAAAAATAAGAATGACAAAAAATGGGAGGGAAGTTCATATTTTGAAAGTATGTTTCCTTCCTTTTTTGTTTAAGTTTCTAATATTTCCCCCCTTTTTCTAGGATATTTTTGGTATAGAGTGTGAATGACTCTTTACTCTTCCTCTTTAGTGAGAGTGACTAAAGTAAAGAAAAATAATATAAATTTTTTCCTGTACAAATAGTTAAAAACAAGAGCTATGACTTTTCATTTATGCTTTAAATATATGTATTCAATAGAAACATGTGCAACCTTTTAACATATATATGAATAGAAAACTTTATCTTTGAATCTCTTCGAGTTCTTTGTACTAAACATAACTTACAGCTAGTTAACTCTTTATAAATGCGTATAATAACATACTTTAAATAGAATACAGTTATTTCACAAAAGCAAAGTTTTATTCAGTGCTTCTCAAACTTTCAATGTTTGTGATCCGATTTTGAATCATAATTTTCACTGCACCCCACTCCATACAATAACAATGTATTTAATTCAATAAAAACGTACTTTAACGCTAAAGCTACAATACGACTTTAATTATAAATTATCGAGATAAGTATTAAATTTTGCATATAATTTTGTACAAGCCCATGGGGTCACTAGTAATTACTAAACTTGTTCCTAACTAAATATTGTTAAATTAATTATCGAATACATTGTGCAGTACTGATACATTTATAAGTATATTATATCAATGTAAATGTGTGTGTTTTATTATCTCAAAAAGTATTTTGCTTTGATTCATTCCAGTAAATTAATGATTTTTTAAATCTTTTATTTTCGATATGCTTGCGCCCCCTGATAGGAATATCACTCCCCCTGGGGGTGCGCCCCACAGTTTGAGAAACGCTGTATTAAATGCGTTATAAAATATTCATCCAAAATTAAATCTCTCTAACTGATAAATAAAGCATTCATTTTTAAAGTTAAATGTTTTTGGTACCCCAGAAGATAAAAATAAATATTTGACTAACTTTTTAAGAACACTTTGACAAAAAGAAGAACTGTCCTATAAACTTTCGCGCAAGATTATACAAAATTTCTGGAGTCTAAGAAAATAAGCTTTGACACTATTATATGTGCAACGAAGGGAAAACTGCTAGTACTTTTTACTTGAATTATTTCACATTTATGTTAAATGCAATTAAAACTCAACATGCACTTAAAATGCACAAATTAACACATTTTAAATGCATACTTAAATTTTTAATAATGAATTTAAATTTAATAATCACAAATAGTTATTTTTTAAAAAATAGACACAATTTTTTTTATTGAGTATTATCTATATACGCAAACATAAAATATCAGGTGGAGTTTTTAGTGAATAATATGCAGTAATCACCCCAAAATTTGACTATAAAAATCTATTTATAAATACTAAAATTATCGTGTGTATGTAGTTTAAGGTATCCGACTGGTTGCGACAACTTTTTTTTTAAAAAAAGGAGATATGGGGATTTTTTTGTTATTTTTAGATTTTTTTAGTGCATTTTAAGAAAAATGTGCTAAAATTAAGAAGAGAAAAAGAAATTATTATTACTAAAATGGGAAAAAATAGGTAAAAATTGACAAAAAATAGCATAAACGCGGCCCATTCTGCACCAAAGGTTTATGAACAAATTTTCAATTTTTTTCAATCTGATGTGTTGTTATATTATTCAATTTTGAAATGACCTTCAGGATAAGAGATATTTTCTTTTTTACAAAAACTAGAGCACTTTATCTCGGTTACTATATGAAAATGCTTAAAAAGGCAGTGATTATATTCACATAAGGGACGGTAAATTTTGTAATAAAACAGTGATTGATAAATCTGAGAGTTAAAACAATTTTACTATTATACAGAACTTACAGAAAAAATTTCAGTTAATTATGTTCAAAACTTTTTGAGCAATCGCGTTTGATTATTTTCAAAAAATCACATTTCGAGTAAAACGCGTTTTAATGTATGACATCTTGCTTAAAGTAATGACATCTGCTTTTACTAAAACACTTGTAGTTTTTGTTCTAGTAAACGGAAAATGATAAACTTGGTATTTTTATAAAGCTAATAAGATGACCCATAAAGTAAAATCATTAAAAAAAATTGTCAATTTTTGGCAAAATTTACAATTTTAGGGTAGTCGGATACCTTAAAACAATATACATTCCGAGAAAACTGACTTATAGCTGATCATTCTATATTTGCTTCTATTAGAAATCGAGTGGGCATGGTCGTGAACAAATGTAAGCCCCACCTATGTTCCTTAAAGTAGACGGTACATAGCACATGTTGTCAAATACTCGTACAAACAATACCCAAATCAAATAAATGTGCATGACTTACAAGTGCATAAACTGGCTCGCCCGACTGTCGCCTTTTGACAGAATAAATAATAATGCTGTATGATGGTAGCCTAAGCCTGTAAAAGTGGACGACGGTCATCCCATGTAACAAGTTGACACATCGTTCGAAATTCCCAGTTTTTCGGAGAATAAAACAGGAAATGATATTGGACCGTTGAAATTATTCGAATTATGATCTCATCAAGTTAGAGTTGAGAAGGAGACGAGGACCCCAAGTGGCCTGAGGCTCTGGTCCTGGGTTCACTTTGCCTATGCTTTAAGACATCCCTGTCTACACGGCGACCTGCGATACTTGATTACATTCATGGATTGAAGGCTGACGCCGCTGGACTTGTCGTGCAACATGAATAATACTAGTTAAACCTCTCGATGCTCGCAATCCTCACGTTGGCATAATGTGAAAGTTTGGAAAGAAAGGTGGCAGCTCAAATATCGTCCTCAACACGTGACCAAGAAAGAAAATTACGAAAGTTGTCTTAAATTGATTTCGTGTTACTTTTAAATTCAACGTTAATATGTAATTAATCCATCTTTTTTTATGTTTGAAATATAAAATTTTATGAGCCGTAGGCGTTTTGTTTCGAAATAATAGTTTAAAAGCAAACAAATACTAATAATTTTTAAATTAAAATTAAATTTTTTTTTACATTTTACTTTTTTATTTATGACTTATTACGGAACATAATCGAATTTTGAAAAAAAGAATTAGATATTCTAAAATTACATTAAATACACATCGATACCGTTCCGATGTTTATTTTAAAAGAATGTTCCAAACTGCAGGGAAACACAATTGATAATAGAAAAGAATTATAAAAAGTGAAATTGTAAGCAAGATTTCTTTACTTATTTATTCATTTACTTTGATTTAGAATTTGCAATAAATCAAATATTTATCTTGATAAAAAAAAAAAGAATTGAAATTTGGATGTAAACGATGTTTAATATTCAACAGAAGCTAATTCTAAGATTCCTTTTTGCCAATGTGCTCTATTTTTCTCCATTATATTGTCTTTATTTACATCAATGTTGTATTTACTTTTCGGTACATCAAAAGAATATGAAATTTCATCTAAATCCACTTGTGATTTATAAAATATTCATAAACACAATGTTTGAATTTGTATAGTATACATTTGTTTGTATATATATTTTATCTCAGCATCTATATATAATTTATTATATATATATATATATATATATATATATATATATTATGTGTGTGTGTGTGTGTGTGTGTGTGTGTGTGTGTGTGTGTGTGTGTGTGTGTGTGTGGAGATAAATAGATGGGGGTATAAAAGAAATCTACATTATCTATTTTATATAAAGTCTTTAAAAGCAAATAATGTAGCAAATTAATTTGTTAAAATTACAAGATGTAAACTGTATCTAAAAAGGAAACCAATATGTTAAAAGGTAATAGTATCAAAATACTAGTCGAGAAAAGTTACAGAGAAAAAAAAAAGAATAGATATTTTAAAAGTAATAATTCAACATAAAATTATTCAGCTGTTGTCATCAAACTTCGAACATTCAAACATTTTTTCAAACTTTGAAATCACCAGGGTAATTTAAGGCATTCTCTCCAAAATGAAAAATTCTTCTAAGATTGATAAGAAAATCAACTCAGTAAAACGTGTCATTTTTTTCTGTAATTAAGATTTTCTCTTTACCACGGTTAAGGTAATTCGTCTTCATAGCACATAAGTAAACAACATGAATATCTATCTGATAGTAAATATTTATTTTCCCTTCAGTATGTTTCATTGTTATAGTTTTTACAAACTTTTAAAAAGCTGTTAAAGCGTGATAATAAATAAATGCTCTAATTAAGCCAGTTTTGCAGTGGTTCTTGTTTTCAATTAAAATATATTCTTTATTCTTACTACAAAATATTTTGTGATTTTTTCCCCCTAAATTTAGTTTTTTTTAGTTTTGGACTAAATATCAACAAAGCTTTTATGATAAAATATTTCTATGCATTTATTGAGAGTCATGGTATTAGTTGTTAATGAAAGTGCATATAAGTATAAGCATTCAGGTAATTAAGAATAGGGATAAGATTGCCCCAGGGATTAAAAGTCCTTTGATGTAATATAAATGGTTGGAATAAAATTTATATGCAAGAGTTTCCTACCCTACTTTTTGAGAGAAAAGCATAAGTTTTATTCTTTATTAATATTATAAGTTCTTGGATGATTTTAGTTTAATTTGTCTCAAAGCAAAATATCTTAATTTATTCAAATAAAGATAACAGTAAATTTTATGGATATGCTACAAATATTAGGCGCAATAAAATATTTCTACTAATGCGACTATTGATAAAATATTATTTCACTCCTTTTTGATTATTATCTAATTCTTCTTGAATTTTAAGCAGTGCTCTGAGTGTATGTAATGATTTCAATGTATTTTAATTGTATTATATTTCGATCTATTTGCTAATTAACATAAAGTTAAACTAAAAATTTTGTTACGAAATCGTCTATATTTTTGACGCATTATATAAAAAAAATAGACTTTTCAAACCAAAAACTTATTTATGAATAAATTGCTTCCAAAGTAAATTAAGCAATGACTTTTTTAAAGTTGAAATCCTTTTCACTTCCTCTTAAATATTTCAAAAATTCTTATAAAGTACCTGTTGTTACTTATATCTCCTGATCGACAGTAACATTAGATCAAGATCCACGAAATTCATTGTGGCAAGAGGCTAGTTGTACGACTGTCATAAGCCGTTGCTTTGAGCACCATCAGATGACAGTGCGATTTGGCTCGGTATCACTCCAATTTTGAGGGCCTTCTCCTTCCACCAACCTCACAAGAGGACTAGCGGCTCGATGGCTATTTAGAGTACCACCACCACCCCTACCATAAAGGCACTATTCATTTGCAAACATCCATGCCATTTTCGGGATTTGAACCCAGTCCCAACGGCACAGTGTCCCTAACCACTATACCAGAGGGGTGTATCTAAAAGAAAAAAGTGAAACGTTGTGAGGATTATTTACGAAACGTTAAAATGTAACCTAGTCCTGGTCACGAACTCGTAGTTAGTACTAACTCTGCAGAGCCGTCAGTTTGAGTCATGCAGTCACTAAAGTTCCGCCATGCCTATTGCACATTAAATTTGTCATTTTAAGTCCTCAAAATGGCATGGTGTAAAAGTTTGTAAAGTGTAGTGACAGATCGTGCCGCTTGCCTATGGTTGTATCACTATAAAAATGCATGATACTGTACACGCATGTAAATTTTAGCATATATATTTTCTAATAAAATTTACATGTCTGAAAAGTTTACCATCATAATTTTTAAATGAAAACTAGATTGCATTGCAGTTTATTTGAGAATTAAACTTTTAAAAAATAATCTCCTATTGGGCAAATGTTATGCTGCACTTTATGTTAAACATATCACATGAATTATTTTATGTTAAAGATATTTATCTTTTGAGAAAGTTTTAATGATGTAAAAAGTAATGATTAGCCTGGTTCAATAATTGATTTTACTTTAATTACAATTTTAAATTTTCCCTCTTTTATTTCTAAATTCAGGACAGACCACTATTTAATAAGTAATAGTTTTTTTTTCAAACAACCAACCTTCAAGAAAGCTTTGTATGAATATTTGAGTTAATTTTAATTAAAACAATAGCATTGAAATTAATATCAAAGTAAAAAAGAATTATACCATTTGTTTAAACTTCTTTCTTTTTTGTATTTTTTTTAAATTTGTCTGCTCACGTTGCTTGAAAAAATATCATTTTTGAGCAAATTATATATATATATTTTTAAGAAACTAATAGCACAGTAAAATAAACAAAATCCAATTATTAATTTTATCCATTTTCATTCACTTCAAAATAAAAATATTTCCAAAATACTATATCTACACTGCGACTCATATAATGAGTTTTCCAATTTTACCATATGCTGGCAACGAAGAATAACAATCATCTGAAAAAGTCCCACTATATTTTTCACCACGTGAAATGTGAAGTACAGAAAAGAGAGTGCGCTACAGAAATAAAGGAGGGTCAGTAATAAATAAGACAGACGGTATTTAAGATTTGGGTGGCCTAGGTCTAGCCCCCCAATCACGAATTGGGAGGGGGGCTCAAAACCTTCAATTATTATTATGAAGCAAGCGCTTGTATGAGAAAGCTTGGTGGGGGTAGGAAGGTATTACTTGTCGTAGACGCTTATAATTACGATTTTTGGTAGATGTCTTCATAATATCGTGACGTCACGTGCAGGCTGCAAGCATGGAATCAGTAGGAGTGCCGTAATTGGCGTTGTAACGCTTTTTTTAAGTTGCCAAATTAAAGACGGAATAGTTTCTGATAAAAGAAAAATAATTAACATACACCTACAGTGGCGCACACAGGAATTTTTCTTGAGAAGGGGAGGGGGGAGGGTTAAAAGTACACAATTCCCGTATCATAACACCACTGGCGTAGCTAGTCTTGAGTGAGCCCTGTATCAAAATTCCTTAGGGGCCCCTTTTGGGAATATGAGCTTTGTAAATGGGACAATTGAAGACATTTTACAATTTTGTACTTACACATGATGGAGCCCCTGTTGCTTGGGAGCCCCGTATCATTAATACGGCTTATACGGTGGTAGCTACGTCCGCATATCACAAAACGCCGCTAAACATATTCTTCTGATTTTATCGTTTGTCGGGAACAAAAAACAGTAAAAAACAAATTATTGAATAAAATAAGTAAAATTAATTATTAAAGTAACGAATTTTACGTACTATATACATAGGATTATAATCAATCGAAATAAAAATCTAGACCCCCTCC
Organism: Trichonephila clavata; assembly: GCA_019973975.1. NCBI lineage: Eukaryota > Metazoa > Arthropoda > Arachnida > Araneae > Nephilidae > Trichonephila > Trichonephila clavata. Next base: position 11,930 of record BMAO01033872.1, on the reverse strand, counting down.
CTTGTGTGCACCACTGCACACCTATTACAACTTATGTAATTCAGTTTTGCTAAATACAGCTGTATAATACATGCTATCTTGGCAATAGATTCTGTATATTTCTTTTAAATTCCTTACCAGCAGCACTTTAATAGTTCTTTATTTTTATGCTCCATTACAAACTCCAATGATTTCTTTTTTGCATAAATTTCAGTTAACATACTAGTGGCCTAACGTACACTCCGGTAACCCCAGCATCACGGGGGGGGGGGATTAAAGCCTGACTTTGCAGGAGGACCTTAATATTCTCCGTTACGCCACTGTGTATATAATTATATATATCAAATTTTCACATATTAACCGGAAATTAATTATCTTGTATCATTTTAATTTCTAATTTTAAACAGTGAATATGGAATTCGATATCAATTAATTGGACATCAAATCGATTTGTGTAAGCGTATCTAATCAAATTTTGCTTAGATTGTTCAACAAATTCCTGAAGACAAATCTCCTTAGATCTGGCTTATGACTGTTGGACTATCAATAAATTCAATACTTTTCATTAAATTAAGTAATTTCATCAAAATAGTTCGCAAATTCTGTTACATTTGGAAACAAAAAAAATTTTCTTAAGAAGTTAGAATAATATACAAACATATATAAAAAAAACTACGATTAGAATTAAAATAATTTAAACTGAAATTGTATTTTGTATAATTCAAGTTAATTAGAGTTTTAGTAATTTATATTTCGTTCAAAAATGCATCGTGTTCTTTAATCCATCACTTATTCTACACATCAAGGGCAGCATTGTGGCGATGAAAAGAAAGTTTTCGCGAACTACTTGCAATCGCCAAAAGTCGCCAAAGACGAACAACCTCGCCATGATGTTGCAAAACTGATGTTTTAAAAAGTCTTTCGTGTTTTTCTTTTTTTTATCGGCAAAGAGCGCAAATCGCGGAGGATGTGGCAAGAAAGGGGGGGGAAGCAAAACGTATGCCGAACGATTCCAAAAAGTAAAAAAAGAAAAAGAATAAAAAACACTTTCACAAACAACAACAATAAAAAGTCTGGACACTTTTAACAGATGAGCCAAATGCGTGACCAAAAAGTAATAGAAGAAAGTAACAATAATAATAAGACAAGCTGTACCCGACCAATTAGAAACCAAGATTCAACCTCTTGCTCCTCCCAGTCACTTTCAAAGTCTGCATCATTAAAGAAGAGGAACTGGTTATATTTTATGCCGCCTCAGATTTATTATTTTTTTATGATCTTTCGTGAGAAGAAGAATCGCAGACGATTTCACCTGCTATGCTTGGCGAGACAGACCTCCCCTGTCAATCCTAAGTCAGTCCTCCACACTGCCTGCATTTTTTTTACCTCTACATGCGTGTGGGTAATGATACTTTGTGCGTACATCCAATCGCTAACCTCCACAATCGTGAACTTTTTAAAAGATGTCGCTTTGAATGGCTGCTGCCGTTTTCTTTAAAGATGTTATTAAGTAATTAATTCGAATGAGAGGTACCTCAAGAGGATCGTTTTGTTTGGACAAGTTGAGGTATCTTTTTAGAAAGACATGGGTTCTCTTCGTATCTTTCCTTTCTTTTCTTTTTTTCTTTTATCTTTCACTTCCACAAGTTGTGTTGATCCGCTATACATGCTTGCGAATAACTCTGTTCTGTTTGCAGCTGGCTGTTAACAGAATGTAAAACAGGTGTGTGTGTTTAAAATGAAGACGATTCAATTAGAGCTTGTTGGAAGACAAAAGAACGCCTGTTCTGTTAAGTGGTTGGTCTTGAGGCCACAATGAAAGAAAAAAAGAAACAAAGACTTCCTGTAGAAAAAAATATGTTACTATTTTTTTCGTGGCAAAGAGTATAAAAAAAATAAGAATTCGATTAAAGTATTGTAAAAAGTGCTATAAAAAATTACCATTCGAAATGGGAAAACAATTCAAATGCAAATTCAAGCCAATACAAAATTCCGTTGTTTTTTTTCTTGCATTTAAATGTGCATAATAGAATACATATATATAAATATTAGTTAATTTACACGCGTTACAGAAGCACATTTCTTCATAAATGAAAAATGAATATTTTGTTTTCAATTATTGGTGATATGCTTTAATATATATGTAATTCCTAAAATATACTTATATTTAAATATATTTTATAAATTTTTATTATTTATATTTTCTAAGTACACTTAGCTCCATAGGTATAAGAACTAAAATAAGAAAATGTTTTTATCTCCATACAATTACTTAAAATATTCCTTGTTAGTTAAATATTAGTTAAAATATTCTCCTTCCTTTGTCAACTGTTGTTTTGGAAGACCCTGATATTTTCCGTCGGGTAATCTAAGACTGGAGAGTTCTGGATCTTTCTACTCAAATAGTTTTTAGAGATTCGTGTGAAGATAGCTCAAAAACTAAAGACTGAACAGCTTTTATAAAAAGGATAGACACATTAATGTCATGTTTGTTAAAAAAGTTTGTTTACTTCGATTTTGCACTTGAGTAAATACGTTACAAAGACTAGACCAGGGGTGGCCAACTCGCGGCACCTGTGCCACAGTCAGGGACGTCTTAAGACATCTTGAGACCCTGGGCACCTAAACAAATGTAGGCCCCATCTATGACCATTAAATTAGACAGAATACGTTGTCAAATTCTCGTACAAACAATGACCCGAAACAAATAAATGTGCATGACTTGCAATAGCAAAAACCACCTCAACCAACTGTCACCTTTTAACTGAATGAGTAATGAGGGTGTGTGGTGGTAGGCCTAGGCCTATTTATGGACGATGGTCATCACATGCAGCCAGTTGACATATTGTCTGAAATTCCCAGTGTTTTGGAGAATACAACCAGAAAAAAACATTTGACCGTTGAAATTATTCGAATCATTATCTTATGAAAGCTGTCAAGAACAAGACGAGACCCCCCTTGTGGCCGAGGCCCGGGCCCAGTTAGCCCTTGCCTTAAGATATCCCTGGCCGCAGTGTGGCACAGTTACAATTCCACTGTGGCATGCGATGACTTATTGAAAAACTGAAAAAATAATAGTAAACAACCTCCCCCCCCCCCTTTTTTTTTTACAATTTTATCGAAATGTGTCTGTCTTAGACAAAAAAAAACCATATTTTATTTTAAATATACATAATTAAGTTAAAATTACAATAGAAAATTATCATGCAGAGAATAATCTTCATTGTCGTGGGAGCTGACTTTCCAAAGGAAGTACACTCGCGAGATTTTGGAATCGGAGGGAGCGTTTTTTATATACATATCTGGAAGAAAACACTGAAATGTTTGGCTATGGAATTTAGCTTTTCTCACCAATATTATGGGACACTTAAATAAAATTCCATTATAACCCATAAGTAGCATTGTAACGGGGCTATCCACGGTTTTCCTAACAATCCTCTTGGGCGAGTTTCTTTCTTTAAATAGTATTTCATTGAAAACTTTCTCCCCGAAGAAGATGCGATATATGTAAATTATGTCGTGTATTTAAGTATTAGCTTTTGAGTTCGAGAAGGAGAGAGAGGTTAGAAGTTAAAGGATAGCAATGCAGATTAACGCAGATAACATAAAGCTAGACGAGAGCACTTCGTAGATTACTTGATTAATATTAAGATTGACGATTTGGTCAATCAGTTGCTAAACTGGATTCGGTCGGTTTGGATTGGATTACTTTAGAAATTAGCTTCAAATATAGAAGGTGTATTGCCTGGAAGTGCTAAGTGTAAGTGACCCCCCCCCCCGATGTATTATTATACATCTAAATATCTCGTCTACTTCGCTATTGCTCCCTTATTTTTATCAATTGATGCATTTCTTAACTTGGGTTGTTGAATTTGTGTCGTTGTTGTGAATAGTTTATGACTGTTTTGATATTGAATAGTGAATGTTTTGACTATGGCTAATTTTCCGTCTCTCTCTGTACACTAATGGATGTGATAGCCCATCCGTTACAAAATTTTTTCTCCTTTCTATTTTTGTTCTAAAAGTTGAAAGTATTGGCACGCATAATAATCAGATAGTGGAACTGTACCCAAAATGGTTGGCCACCCCTGAGCTAAGCCGATGTAGAAGATCGATCCATCATTTATTGAAAGATAATGACGTTATATTGCCATATATCATACATAAAAAGTTAAATAGTATATTCCATATCCGAAAAGTTTCTGGAGAGTAAAATGTCACCTCAGGTGTGGTCCTTATCACTTGAGCATGATTTAAGGCTATGAAGTTAATCACCCAAGGCCTTTGTGTTCCTTCGAAGTGTGATGTCAATAATACAAATAAATAACCAGCCAAATTCAAGTGGAAATTTAGTTTGATTGCAATTTTCGAAGGACAAATTTTTTTTGGCACGTTTTTTATTGCTCAGAGCATAATAACTGTTGGATCTTGTTGCATTTTGCTTTAAAATATTCCTAATATTCTATTTCCATTTATAAAAATGCTTTTAAATTTTTTTTTTTTTTTGCTGTATTTTTCCTCCTACTCTTAACTTAAAAACCCAAGAAAACTTGTATATCTTGGCAATATATTCACTTAAAATAATGGTTATATTCAATCATAATGTATTGTAATACATCATAACAGATTATAAAAGTTTGATAAATAGTTTTTGTAGTTGTATTCCCAAATATAAAATTCAACAATGGAAAATTAGAAATTTTGCTCAATTTTTCTACAAAATAATTAAGTTAAGGATTTAATTTTCAGATACAAACTTCATCACTCTATTAACTAATTAATAATTTAAGCCTTAAATTAGAAAGCTTAATTAAAAGCCCTTAATTAAAAATTGCACTGCTTAGAAACATATCAGTATCACAAACAAAATTTTCCCGTAATATGCAGTAAAGAATCCATTATAATTCTTTTATTATCATATTGCTTTTTAAAATGCTTTTTATAAGATACTTTACCATAATTGTACTGGTATTTAACAGAATTATAACTCAATTCTGAGAACTGAATTAGATAAAAAAAAATTTAAAATAATACTTTCACATCTTAACCGCTAAAATTATTTTAATATTGTTTGTCTGGAAAGCTTTTGTATTTACGAAATATTTCTCCCAAATGGAAGAAATATTTTTTCCCTTGTTTCTAGGGAATCAGAAGTGTAAGGAGTATAAAGGAGAATTTACTTCTAATTTTCTTTCTTTTTTAAAAAAAAAATCAATGAAAAATGAAAAAGGAAATTATTCTACTAACTAATCAAACTTTTTAGAAGTAATAAATTTATATTGTTCAAAATTAATGTTCTTAACGGAATTTAACATTCTAGAATTTATTTGGAAAAAAATGTTCCAGTAAAAATGGTTTATTTGTTCCGTAAGTAATTTTAAAGTCCAAAATAATTTCTTTTTTTTAAAAAAAAAACCTAATTAGAATTCATTATAATTTTTAAAAAATTCTAAAACATAATTTTTAAAACTTTTATCATGAGTAAGTATAAATATTTTTATAATATCAAATATATCACCATTCCAGTTATTATATGAAAAGAACATTCTTTTAGAAATATTTCTCAAATAATATTGCGCATTCAAATAAATTATCAAAATTTAAGAAAATTTAAGTTAAAAAAAGTGTTTCTTTCTATTATTGCAAATTCTGAGCATAGATTTCAATGACATATATGTGATAAATAATTCAAACATACATACACACACACGCATATATATATATATATATATATATATATATATATATATATATATATATATATATAACACAGATACACAATGTGAGAAAAATCATAACAACGGCATTTTTTTAGTAAAAAATTGGACTATTAAAAAATTCTAATTAAAAAAAGAGGAAAAGAAGAACAAATGTCGAATTATTTCATCTTTAAATTATTTCTTTGCAAAAATATATATAAATTTGATTAAGAAGTTAACACAACTAATCTTTATTATTAAATTCATAAAAATTTTATTGATCAAACATTAACCATAAAAGAAGTCTTTTTATGTTTTGACCCAATCAGTCTTTGCTAATACTGGCAAACTAAAATAATATATTTAACGTTTTTTTTATTTGTTTATTTTATTGTTAAACTTAATGTTTGAACTTTCATCTAAACACATTGGGAAAATTTTTCCAGAATAAACAGATGGATTTTTAGAAAAAATAATTAGATATGTAATGACCAAAAGATATTTGAACATGGTGAAAGAACAATTTAAAAGATTCTTTTAAATTGGAGGAATATAATTTCGTTCTAGGATATGTTCTTATTACGATTATGGAATTATATTTGCTTTCAATTTGCTGAAGACATCAAATTAAAATTGGAAAAAAGAAATAATGGTACTAAATAAAATAAAAGATGTTTTCCTGTTGAATTTTAATTATTTGTTGTAATTTAGTTTAGTATTGCTTTTATTATTTACTTATTTATTTGAATTTAGTACCAGAAATTTGTAGGCGATATTTTAAAAATTTGTTTTTAAGAAAAAAAAGCTTGTTCGAAACTATTAATCTCGAATTACCATAACAGTTTAGTATTGCAAATAAAATTTTTAAGTAAATTAAGAGTTAATTGCTTAATGAAGTTTGTTTATCTTTAATTGATTTTTAAAGTAATTAACATGAGAGAATTTTTATACAAGAAATTTTTTATCTTTGCTGAAAATAAATTAAAATCTGATAAGAGATAGCTTTTGTGTTTTCCTTTCACATCATTTTCAGCCAGCGATTTGTTTCTTATTTTAAAAATTCCTTTACAAAAAAATTCAAATTTCTTTTTTTTTCCACTTTTTGGGATGTGGTAACATTAATTCTTTTTAACTGTCTTATAAAAATTAGCAGCGATAAAACTGTGAAGAGAATAATTTACATTTAAATATTACATTCTTTAACTTTTTGTTACCAATTTTAAAAACCGAAAAAACTTGAAATCCCTTTTTTCTTAAAGAAACGGAATAAAAACAAATTCTTTCAAAAACGTTAGATCGAGACTGCCTAATATTTCGATCCCGTCCAACGGGAAAAAAAGGAAAAGCTACCATCACAAGTGATTTAATTTCCTTTCCTTTCGATTTTTCCGGAAAAGACATAAAAAGGAACGGCCTTTTATATCATCTTGCCTCGACATTTTTTCACCACTGCTTTCGTTTTCTTAATCGTTTTCATACGTTGAGTTTCCTAGAAAGAAGGGACGAAAGTAACAGTACGATAGAAAAATAAAAAGTATAGTCTTTCTCTATTATTTTCCCTTTTCTTTCTTTCCTCGTATTTCTAGGAGGAGTCAGGTTAAAAAAAATTGAAGATACTTTAACTCCCCCTTTCCCTCCCCACACGCAAACGACTTTTTTCCCAAGAGACCAATTTTATAGAAGTATCCGTATACGTTACGAATTTGTACGGGTTCTAAACTCGGAATAAGTACTTCACGATTATGGGTTTCAGAAACAACGGGAAAATGTGCATCATTTGACATTGTTTAGTGGAAATTTTTTAACATATGAATCAGTTTTTTTTATCTTGTATTTTTAAGCATTAGTAGCGACTTTTTAATAAAGAAAATATTTGATATCTGATTAGTTTAAAAAATCGTTTTTATTCGACGCTATAAAATTTTATTGAAAAAAGAGTATTTGTACGTACTATATGTGTATACCAATAACATCTAGAAGTTTGCAAGTGGTCAAATAAAAATAGTTGACACTTCAGTTTTTTTTTTACCGTAATAATTTCTACACCACACTCAGTATAACCGTTAGATTCAAATGATTTTTTAAAATTTTTACTACAGCAGCATCATTAAGTCCCCAAGTTTTGGGGGGGGGGAAGAGTCGAATATATGTCATAACGGCTATCAAGTCATTGCGCTATGGATGCATCGAATTGTTTATTTTAAGTAATAGGTTCCAGTACATTATTTACAGTCTAGTATGGGAATAAGTTGATGCATCCTATTATTTTAAAAATATAGCTTTGCTCTATTTTATTTCCAGCTGTTTCAGAGTACGCACTATTATCCAATCACTTTCAAAATATATTACACGTGCATGTTTCAGTTCTAACATGCAACACTTACCTGGGACGTCTTAAGACTTCTTGAGGCCCTGGGCCCCAACGTAAAAGTAGGCCTTGAGTCCCTACACAAATGTAGGCCCTGAAATCCTACACAAAAATATGCCTTGGGCCCCTACGCCAGTGTCAGTTTATCCACTGGGCGCTTTGGGCGGACGCCTTGGGGCCGGATAAGTTGGACTTAACCAGAGTTTCTGCTTATAAATGTCGATCCGCCAGTGCCTACGGGGCCTATAGATCTTCTGCGCCCAGGGCTCGGCGTGGGTACTGCCCTACACAAATTTAGGCCCCACATATGACCCTTAAAACTAAACGTTGCCAAATATTTATACAAAAGGTAACTTGAAACATATAAATGTGCATGACTTACAATCACACACACCGGCTGGACCTATACATGGACGATGGTCATCACATGTAGCCAGTTGACATATCGTTCGAAATTCCAAGTTTTTTCGGAGAATACAACCGGCGAAAACATTTGACCGTTGAAATTATTCGAATCATTATCTTATTAAGGCTGAGTAGATAACGAGACGAGGCCCTGGGCCCGGGCTCAGTTGGCCCATGCCTTAAGAGGTCTCGGCCACTTACATGTTTCACTTGTAACATATTCCATGACTCTAATGAGTCAACGTGTATTTATTGTTGTTATCTTATTTAAATAGAATGAGAAATTAAATGGCGCTAAACTCGTCCAATACGGTCCTTGCAATGCCCTCTATTTATTAACATCGCACTATAAAGACAAACGAGGACTATAGGTGACGGACCTCGTAATTTTTAACCAAGGTCATGTGATGGGGATGACATCTGAGCAGGCACTCCCTCTCCCAATTCCCACATCACGCGAGGGGGTGAGCCTCGACAGATTTAACGTGCATCAGCCTTTCTACAAGGTGAATCTTTAGTGGTACTGAGCTCGAACTCATGACAGGCAGGCACCGAGTCCGTGAGCATGTTTACTACGCTACCATGATCTCCCACGACCTAAATACATTTGATTTACTTATTTTACGACCCTGATACTTTTGTCATATATTTCATGTCGATATTGCATTTTTTGCAGTCTACCTGACATTGAAAATCCAACGTCATTAAGAAATAGCCAGAAATTTTGGAAATTTCAAGACTAGATGCACCTCAAAGAATATTGTAAATTATATGAAATGCCCAGCTTTCTGGCACATATTGAATGCGATATATGGAAAAAATCTGCAAACTAGGCAATGCTAGGAATTATTTCTGCTAAGAAAATCCTTATAAATTTTTACTCTTATCTCAGAAAACACATATAATTGCAGAGAATGCCAGGCTGCCGCCAGAAGACAGTTCAAGCAAACGAATTTACAAAGGGCACTCATTGAGTTAAAAAGGGCTCTTACGTCAAATCTCAGCTGACATTTGCTTAGATGTACTCATGGTGGTAGGTGTTAAGATAAAAAGGGTGATTGGAATAAGAAAATATAATAAGAGTGAGAGCAAACCTGTCAGCACTTGTGGATTGACATATCCAACAACGAGCAGTGGAGGCCGCGCAAACCCTTTTATCGCTATTTTACAACATGGTCAAACTGTGGATGCTCCCATATCAACCAGAATCAATATTCGTCAAAGTCCGCTAATGGCTTGCACTCATGGCGTCCGTTAAGAGGACTGCTGTTGACCCCGCAGTAAAACCGATTCCTTTTGCAATGTCCATTGATAGTTTCTATGTATAAGCGTGGCACCAACTTAATGAAAGGTCCAATTCAGCTGCATCTGTGGAACCTTACAACCCGTGGCAACTCGGCGTGGGCTCTATTCCGTATGATAGCGTATGGTTCGTATTTAGGGTACTGTGACGGTCTTATGATACGTGAACGACGTGCTATGGTCTATAATACACCGCATCTTTCGGGGAGTGTCAAATGCTTTTTACCAGTTGGATAACGCCCAACCGCACCCTGCACGCATCAGTCAAAGTGCCTTGCAAGATGTGTAAGTGGATGCCTCCCTAGCCACCATTCTCACAGAAATCAACGCTATTAGATGCATCTTGCCTGGATTAGTACCACCGTATTCAGAAGACGAAATGTGGCAAAAGGTTGAGGAGGCAATGGAATGCTATTTCTCCGAGCGCCATACATACTGTTATTGATTCTGTACCCAGACGCGTTGCTTCATGCATATTCATCCTCAATGGTCCAACAACCTTCTGAGCAGACTTCATTCTCACTGTGAGTGCAGTACGTCCAAGCCTATCGTTTCAAAGCAAACATCATTCATTGCTCATTTTAGTTTCTCTCTGATAAATTTCCTATGTTTTTGGCTTCTCCTTCTTGATGTTTCTTTTTTTCCCACCTAATTGTGTATTCCGAGCCTATTAAACTAAAAATAAATTTCGTGATACATAATACATTTGGAGCCATTTTGATATATCTTAATTTTAAAATGTATCCCACATTCTCCTAGAATTTGAAACAGGTTAATTTTTGTATTAATTTTCATATTATTTTTAATCAAGAGACAACAAAAATAATTTCAAAATTTCCCATTTTTTTTCATTAACATTATTTTCGATGTAAAATGAGTATTTTATTTTGAGTCTAATGAAAATAGTCCAATACTCCATTTACGTATGAAATGTTAATTATGTGAATATTACATATTTCATCTTTTTAATGCTTTTCTATGAATTATCTATTTTAATTTTTAAAGGTGAAATAGATATTAAAAAAATTAGGAATAATATAATGGGATTAATAATTATTTATAACATTGGAAATATATTAAAAGTTGAGCATTTAAAATATTTCAGGAACTTGAAAACATGTAATAAAATTGCGAGTTCTTAGAATATTATATGCGCATGTGCACTATCTGGCCAAAAGTATCCGGACACCCTTAAAAATGGTTCTGGCGAGTGGCGCAATTTGATACGTAATTGAAAGCTATAAAAGTGTTGGTAGTGGTTTGTCAGATTTTATTTATGCGTTTGAGAGGCAATGAGTAAGTCAAAGGAGCTTAGTGGGTTTGATCGTGGCAGTATAGTGAGATGCCACCTTTGTGGAAATCAGTTCGTGAGATTGCGGACATTCTACAGAAGCCTAAATCTACTGTGAGTGATGTAATTGTGAAGTGAAAACGTCGAGGCAGTGAAACGGCAAAAAAAGAACTGGTAGGCCGAAACTACTTGGTGTGAACGCAGCCGCAGAACTCTGAAAAGAGTAGTGAAACAAAATCACAGGTCCTCGTTGGTGGAAATTTCTCAGGAGTTCCAAAGTTCATCAGGAATTAGTGTTGGCAGCAGGACTGTCCATCGAGAGTTAAAAAACTTGGGATTCCATAGTCGTGCAGCCGCTCACAAGCCAAACATCACTCCACTGAATGCGAAGCATCGATTGCAATGGTGTAGAGCTCACCGTCATTGGACTGTGGACACGTGGAAAACTGTTCTTTGGAGTGATGAATCTCGCTTTACAGTCTGGCAGTCGTATGGACGCGTCTAGGTTTGGCGGATGCCCGGCGAACGTTTCTTTAGTGACTGCATTGTGCCGACTGTTAAGTTTGGTGGTGGAAGCATAATGGTGTGGGTGTGTTTCTCATGGTTTGGCTGGGTCCGTTAGTTCCTGTGATTGGAAACATGAACTCTGAGATGTATGTGGACATTCTGGACAATGCTGCACTCCCAACTCTATGGCAATATTTCGGGGAAGGCCCATTTCTCTCTTCCAACAGGATAACTGCTCCATTCACACATCGAAGCTTGCACAGACGTGGTTTGACGAAATGGGTGTTCAAAAACTGGACTGGCCTTCTCAGAGCCCCGATCTAAATCCCATAGAACACCTTTGGGACGAATTAGAGCGCAGATTACGTAGCCAGCCAAA
>BMAO01033871.1:0-18844 GCA_019973975.1 Trichonephila clavata | reverse complement strand
ATCTTTCGATATCAATTTTTACTTATTAGAATGCCCTTAATTTCCGATTTTTAGAAGCCGAGATTTTGCTGAATTTGCTCGTAACGTCTGGAAAATTTTTTTTTTTGATTCCTTGTTTTTTTCGGAATGTTTTCAATTTCCTATTTTTGAAAAGTTAAATTTTTCATGGAATTGTTCGGTAAGTTTTAGAAAGTACCTATTATTTTAAGAAGCTAAATTTTTTACTCAAATTATTTCTTAAAGCTCTAATGTTTTCCATATTTGCTCCTTCTGACAAAACGCTATGTTTTTCCCAGTTTGCTAGAACTCGACTTGAAAAACGCACTGGGCGCCATTTTGGCGCGACTTGAAAAAAAATCTTCCCCGATGAATGTGCTATAATAAGAATTTACCGACAAATCAGTGACAGATGAATTTTTTTTTTTTTGTTAGAACTTTGTAATTTCCTTAGTAGAGGTATAAAGGAATTTTGATTTTGGAAATGATTTTGTAAATTCTGGCTATCTTTCTTCCACAGACAGTAATTTGGAAGTCTTTCCAATTATATTACTCAATTCAATAAAAGTGTTGAATTCCTTGTATAGAATTTTCTAGAATTTCTAATATAGTCTTTGAATCATATAACCTTCTTTACTCTTGATTTTCAATTGCTTAGGTGTTATTCAAAATCTTTTGATATATATGTACAAGATCTCTTATAATGTATCACTTTTCTATATACATTTATTATATTATTTTTATTGTTACTCACAGTCATTATTGTGAATTAAAGTTATATTTCCTGCTGTGAAGTAATTTTTCATTGATTTATGACAGTTTTTCATATGTCTAATGCTACAGGGTAAGTAACTGCAGCATCCCCGTTTTAGAGCACGCAATTACGTGTGTCACGGAAATCGAACAGTGACTAGTATACTCGTCAATCGCAGAGTGTTTCTATTAAAATATTGGATCAAAAAGATGGATTTATTATATTAAATTGCTAATTTTACTGTGAATACTTATTTATGTAGTTAACATAAACATGCATTACATACATATTACTCGAAAAATGCAAGAAATTAAATACATATAAGTGAGTGTTAGAGTTTATGTTGTTAGAGACAATTTTGGCTAAACTGTGCCAATAAATTATTAGAATATTAAAACTCATCATAAAATGTCGGCAAGAAACCAGCTTTTGGTAGCAGAAGTTAAATACATATAAAGGTAAGAATTTAAATTCTCTCTTGTGGAGTGGAATTCACCAAAATAGGGTGCTATACATAAAATGGGATTTTGCAAGTGGATCAACAGCAATCGGATTCCTTCCTGACCTTATGTTTGTAACAGTGTAACCACTCAATAACTAGGTAAATCCAGGTCCACAGCTATCAATGGGCTCAGGACCTGGTCAGCATCATACATTTGTCCCATGGCTCTCTATATCTGAAGGAAACCTTATAAATCAGCTTTGACTTTTGCCTCTTTTAGGCTAACATCTAAAAAATATTATCACACATAAATGAATTCGTTCTGCATTCTGTTTCAGCCAGTGCTAATGGGTACACATGAGTTCATCTTAAATTTTTCATATTTTTTTATTTGTTTTATTTAGGACTGGCCTCCAAATATTCTAAACATCTTTAAATTTGAAAATATATTTTGTTTTTCTCAAAATATAAATTTAAATAGCCAATGGTCATTACATTTTATGCATGATGAGTATACTCATCAATCACAGTTAATCGTTATTAAGATAATGATGTATTATACTGACAACCACTTTTGCCAAAGGGCATCATTGTATGTGGAAACAAGAACATGTACATTCGGGAAACAGTTTTCTCTTATTAGCTTCATATACGATGTCGACAGATGCTACAACTTCACATGAATTCGATTAATTTTTTGTTCAAATGATCAACTAAATAATTTTTGGAACAAATTTGTTATCAGTACGCTATGCACCAAACTCCTTTTGATGGGACTTCAGAATTGCACTAAATACGAATTTTTTTTTTTGGTTTTCGCATATAATCGCAACAATTACCAACTTAATTAATAACTCACCAAATTGGTAACCCCAATTTCCTCTATGAATTTCATAAAATGACAAATGCTTAAAAATTCATTATTGAGAAGTAATGTGGAAATTTGCAATTTGCTGCCTGAAAAATGAGTTATGCCTGATAGATTTACTATTGTGGCAGAACAAATTTGTATTGTAATGTCTACAATATAACATTTTTTGCCTGTCAAACTTTTTATTCTGCCTCTAAACAATTTTTGCTATTTACGTATTTGAGTCACCACAGAAAAATTGACACCACATGAATATGCCATGATATCAAAACAACAAAAGATTTTAACATGTTTTATATGAAGGAAAAAAAACCCAATCAGTCAAGTTATGGGAGGAAATTGGAGTGATTTACATGGCGCCAATTTGGCTGAAGTGACGCTAATATGCATGTACCCAATTTTTTTAAAAATCATATGAAATTAATAGGTTTACAGCCAAAAAAAATCTGATAAAATGTATCCATAATATATGTAATCCCATGAGGCTACCTCATTATAACACAATAAAAAATCATAGTAACAATGTTGTTAATGTTATCGCCCAACTTGTGGTGTTCATAAACAACAATTTGGCATGTAGTGTACTGATATCAAAATTGATGTCTGGGAAATTTATCCTATTTCTTTACTTTGTACAGGATTAGGGAGAAATTTCTGCTTTTTATTTTTCTTCACCATGCAGAAGAGGAAGGGGAATTCCTACCTTCCTATTACTTAGAAGTAGAGAAAGTTAATATCCTATGTTTTACTTGTGTGGGGACAGATAATTTATCGACAAGCATGGTGACTTTTAAAACAAGTAATATAAAGTAGCCCTTAATATTTAAATTCCTTTAGGTAGTTTTAGTGTAAAAGTTTATGAAAAAGCATTTTTTTTAAAAATTTATTTCCAATTCCTAATAAATCTGCCAAAATCCTTATAAAATAAAAAATCGAACACTTAAAAATATGTATTTTGCGTTTGGGAAAAAATGAAACTGTTACTTTTTAGTGTGGAGAATTTTTAACCTCTATCTAAATATTAACTCACAAAAACGATTTTTTTCAAGCTTTAAAATGTTTTTATAAGCAAAATATATATTTTCAGATAGAGAAGGAGGTTGCTAAAAAAAAGTTATGAAATTAATTTTTGGAATTTTTTTGTGTTTGTGTTTCTTATAGAATTGTTTTGACCTGAATTAAGAATTGACTGTTAAGTTTAGATTTCAATTTAACAGTCAATGCATAATTACAAAATTTCAAGTTACTGATGTGTGTGCAACAAGTATTTTTTAAATCAATTTTATATAATGACTAAGATGAAATGTTTTATATTTTGTAAAAATGTAAATATTTCTTCTTTTTAAAACAATACAAATGTTTTTTTTCTATTTTTCTAATAATTTTTCTGCAGAAAAGAAACTCATCGATTTTGAAAATTTGTTGATTAACTTTTTGTACCAATTAAGTTCTGTTCATGTATTCTTTTTATTTAAATTTTCATCATTTTTTAAAAAAAAAACATTTAAGCTTTTTTCCCATAAATGTTTCAGTATATATTTGTAAGACATTTGAAATATCCTCATATTTAAATTTTTTTTTGAAAAATATGTGTTGCACAATGCCGGATACCTTAATAACATTCCTTTTCGTCTAGGACAGTGGCATAATTATAAATGGGTATGGGAGAAAAATAAAATTCTTATCATAGAGCAGTAGATTTTTAATTTTTAGTATAAAGGCTATATTTGAGAGTTGAGTGTATTGTGGTTATAAAAAGATAAAAAAAATATTACAATTCAGAACAAAGCCCAAAACAGAAAAGATTTTCTATGGTGATGATACTCAACCTGCGAGCTGCATGTGGCCTGCTTGCCTTTTCTGAGTGGCCTGGTCATGGACAAGTGACAGTAAAGAAATTCAATTGGAAATTCTATTAATTTTGTTATCTATTTGCTTTTTTTTAATAGTAGAATGTTAACAAAAGGCTTGGTTATAAATGGAAGAACATCAAAACTACCCCATAAATCAGTAGAAAAGTGCATGAAAGCAAATAATTTTCTGTGTGTGCTTGATAGAAAGGTTAATATAATATTAAAACTAATGCCAAAAAAAATTTAATATACAATCGACTCTCGATAATTCAAACCTTCGATCATACGAACCTCTCAATAATTCGAAGTATATGCTCAGTCTCTTGAAAAACTCTTGATATTTCGAACTAAAACAATGCGTTTTGTTACATTCAATATTTCGAAGTAAAATCTATAGCTGGCCAGACTACAATACACTATAATTCGAAGTTATCTTTTAAAACTCTCGACATTTCGAACACTCACTATCATGTGCAGTCTTGTAATAAACACAGGTTCGAACTTACAAATTTTGCGTTGTGTTGTCTCTGCACGTCTCTCCTGTAACTCAGCCCCTTTGCTGACCATCTGTCTGCTACCCCTTCTTAGTGTTTTCCGGTTCTTCAGACGAAAAGACACTTGTATTATTTCCTTTAAGTGGATAATAGATTAATTGCACCTGTTGTCAGCTGTCCATATCTTTTCCTTAACACGTGGCCTTACTACGCATGTATTCAGAAAGGATGATCCGCTATTGAGAAGAAGAGATGCGTAGGATTGTGTATGAATGCATTCTTTTAATATAGGAATTTTGACTTCTGCAAAATATTTATGCTGTATTATATGTACTTTTTAAAAATACTTTAAAATAATTTTATATATATGTACAATTGTTGTTTTATAACAAAATTTAAAATATAAATCTGTTAAAAAAATTCTCTTCATGTATTCTGGGGAATTTTTTCTACCATCTTGATAATACGAATTCTTGATCATTCTAAGTTTTTCATTGATCCCTCCAACTTCGAATGATCGAGAGTCGACTGTATTTTATTCATTTTGCTTTGCCCGATGTTGCTTTGGTCTTAAATTGTTTTGCCCCCATTATCCTCGTGTTGCAGCCCGCATAAAATGTCTATTATATGCATGTGCCCTGGCAGGAAAAAAGGTTGAGTATCCCTGTTTTACGGTATGGAGATTAGGAGGAAAACAAATTTCAAAATTTAATTTTGCCTCAAGGGGATTAAATTTTCAAAAAAATGGTAAAAGACTTAATTTTGGTTAGGAGATTTTAGATTCAAAATAAAATCTATCATACAAATAACCAAAAAGATTATTATTGGCAATTGAGTACTTAGTAAAGAAAAGTACAATGTACATTGCAACATTTCTTAACTCCAGTCTATGTTCTTGTTCTGTCAGATCAGATTCAAGCTTTTTTTCAGTCTTCCATTTTTTATTGTGCTCTAATTTTGACAAAAGATATATTTTAAATTTAAATACTATAAAAATTGTTAAATGTACTTGATGTTTTTTTCCCTTGTAACTATTTGGTAGGTATCTTCTCATCGTAATAAATGTATTTTTTCTTTAAAATTACTTTTGTAGCAATAATTAAAAATGCAACACTCATTCTTTTAAAAAGAAAACATCCAAGTTCTCACCAATGATATTAGAAATATCCATGTTCGAAAATAGCATTAAATAAAACAGAAGACTGAAATATAGTTTGATTCAGAATTGCAATGAAAATGGTTAAATTGTAAAAGAAATCGAATTAAAATCGTCTGAAATTAATAGGATTACCGAGGGACAGAACCAATTAAAATTATTTCTAACGTACGTTATCTCCATGGCAACCACATCGCCAGACGATAAAAATATCAAGGTAACCATATTGTAATGTTATCGCCCATCTTGGCGAACATAAACAACAACTTGGCGCCTGCCCCGTGATATCAAACCAGCAGGTTACTTTCGACTATTTACCATGAAATACCTAAACTTGATTCCCTTTGGGGCAGTACTTAAAATAAAAACTAATTATTTTATTTTTCTCTTTATCTGTGTACCAGAAAGCATCTTTTCTGCATAGAAATGTTGGAAAAAAATGTTTTAATCCATCTTTAATATTTGCTTTTGTCTAGCCTTTTTAAGTAAATAATTACCCCTCCATAAAAGTATTCCTTGTACTCTACAATTCAAGGGAATAAATATTTATTGTTTTGATGAGAATTTTTTACTGCTGAATAAATAAAATGATATTTTAGAAAATATGCAATTTTCCATTGTATTCCTCAGTTTAAATAAAATTTGAAAAAGGATCATACTAACTTCTCCTGGGTTAAAGCACATTCCGACAATCACCATTCACCTTCCACTTTTTAATCACAGAAACCGCTGTTGATTTTGGAATGTCTTAACTCACTAGATACTTACCCTTAAGGATTGGCCATTTTTATAATATCCTACAATTGCGCTCTTCTCGAAGTCGGGCAGCTCTGAATTTCGTGGCATCTTTTACGCAACTAATGTCAATGCTGTTTCCAACACAATATTTAATCACAGAAAGCATGGCATAGATCAGAACTGCAGATATCCTCATTTGTACGGGTGTCCAAATACTTATTGATTGAGAGAGTATAGGTTTCTTTCAGGTTGAATGAAAATAATTAAAATTTTTACCCCCCCCCTCCCCTTTTCTTCCGGTACATTACCTTTTTTTTAAAGCCTTCATATAATAAAACCTTTCTGTTTTTTGTAAGCTATTGGAATCTTAAAAGTTACTTTGGGTTTGATTTCTTAACTTGGTATATCAGTATTTTTGTGACTGGGTCAAATAAATTGATAATAAATACAGTGTTACTCCTAAATATTTCTTTTTTTTAATTGTTTGAGCTAAAAGAAGGTTTGTTACATAAAAATTAAAAGGTTAATATAAATCATTTAGTTTTTTCCCCCTCGCCAAGAACCATGAAATATTAAAGTTCAGTCGTTTGAGTTTTAACATAAAAGACTAAAGTAGCTAAAGGTTATGCATAATAAAAGTGTAATGGAAATAAATGTTACTATAGTAAACAGAAAACATGTTATTCAAATTTATTTTAGAAACATTTGTACTCAAAGCAACAATTTTAATTTCGGTACTTTAACAGCAGAAAATTCATTTGCAATTTCAGATAGTTCAGTACTTAATTGGAAATTTCAGATTATGCAACAAATGTTTTAGTTGTTTAAACTAAACTTCTTCGGGAAAATTTTGTGATATGCGTCGTGTGAAACTGTGCTTGTTTAGAATTGGGAACGTTCCCTAATACTATGAACAGTATTAATTAAAAGGAGGATTTTTGACCCCCCCCCCCAACATCATACGTATCAGTGACAAGGAGGCTCTAGGGAATGAAAAAGCAACGCGGTTTACTTAAGCATTTTGTGTAATTTTTATAATCGATTAATATGATAGATCATGTAAATGTAGAGAATGGGGGATTAATTTTTTTAGGAACAGTGCTTTTCAGAATACATCAGGAAAAAAGCAATAAAATTAGTAATTGTACACTATAAGCTTTCATTACGTTTCAATACCTGTGTCTGAAATTATTGTTGAGAAATTATTTTTAAGGTGATATTCCCTCTATCATACTTTAACAGCGTTCGTAAGTGGAACGCAAATAAAAAAATAATGATGGGCTAGTTTTTTGTCTATTTTTTATACAAAACAAAAAATAATTAAACAGTTATAATTAAAAGTTATTGTGGGTTTCGCGCGCAGCACAGAAGTAGCCATACCCGCATCAGTTTTTGCCGAATGTTATAGATGGATGATAGAGGGCCTTGTTCTCATGACAGAACTTAATTTTTGTTTCTTAATATAATGTTACAATTTTAGTAGCCATGAATTAATATAAGTAGTGTATAAGCGAATGTATAATTAAACATGCATCATTACTTTTATATAAGAGTATTAGTTCACATTCACATATAAAATAATTAAATACATAAAGAAAATTGTAATATGTAGTAAAAATTTGATACATGATATAAAAAATACATTAAATTCAAAGTTTATTGTAGTTAACCATACTTTTACGTATTTAAATTACGTTTTAAATTAATCTTACGGCACCAAGAAACAAACTAAGCCGTCATTTATTCCAATAAAATTCTTTATTAATCGAACAGCAAAAATCAAAACATTATATACGTTTTAGCTTGTTGAGTAGTACATGAACTACTTGGCCAAACGATTATGGATTATTTAATTACACTTATACTTGTTGAGTAATTCACGCTCTATTTCGCCAAACGATTATGTATAATTTATTCTTATTGTAGACGTAACACATACAGATTAAATTTTCAATATGCATTACACTGAGTTTTTTTAATAGCACTTTTATAAGCACCTCTATTAATTTTAATGCCTGCAACTCTACTGTCCTTGTCCTTTCTAAGATACATTTCGACAATTTGTCCCAATAACCATTTACAAGAAGGAAAATTTTCTTCTCTGACTAAAACCATGATTTTATATTTTAAGATTTTCTTTATTAATTATCCATTTTCTTCTTTTTTGCTGACTATTTAAATATGAAGCCTCCACTTTTTCCAGATTGTTTGAGCCAATTTAGTTATTCTTTCCCAAACATTTAATCGATTTGATTCACATTTTATGGGAGATGGTTCGCCCAGGAGGTCTTAAGGTATCCAACTGGTTGCGACAACTTTTTTTTAAAAAAAGGAAGATATGGAGATATTTTTGTTATTTTTAGATTTGTTTAGTGCATTTTAAGAAAAATGTGCTAAGATTAAGAAGAGAAAAAGAAATTATTATTACTAAAATGGGAAAAAATAGGTAAAAATTGACAAAAAATAGCATAAATGCTGCCCATTCTGCACCAAAGGTTTATAGACAAATTTTCAATTTTTTCAATCTAATATGTTGCTATATTATTCAATTTTGAAATGACCTTTAGGATAGATATTTTCTTTTTTACAAAAACTAGAGCACTTTATCTCGGTTACTATATGAAAATACTAAAAAAAAAAAAAGTGATTATATTTACATAAGGGGCTGTAAATTTTGTCATAAAACAGTGATTGATAAATCTGAAGGTTAAAACAATTCTACTCTTATACAGAACTTACAGAAAAAATTTCAGTTCATAATGTTCAAAACATTTTTAGCAATCGCTGACCCCGTTTGGTTATTTTCAAAAAATCACATTTCGAGTAAAACGCGTTTTAAAGTATGACATCTTGCTTAAAGTAATGTCATCTGCTTTTTCTAAAACACTTGCAGTTTTTGCTCTAGTGAACGGAAAATGATAAACTTAGTATTTTTATAAAGTTAATAAGATGGCCCATAAAATAAAATCATAAAAAAAAAAAAAAAAAAAAAATGTCAATTTTTGACAAAATTCACAGTTTTATGGTAGTCGGATACTTTAAGACTTCTTGAAGCCCTGGGCGCCCTTTCAAACAGAGTATGTAGCATATATATATATATGTATATATATATACATATATATCTAATATATAAAATTCTTGTGTCACAGTGTTTGTAGCCAAACTCCTCCGAAACGACAAGACCAAATCTTATAAAATTTTGTGCGTATATTCAGTAGGTCTGAGAATAGGACGTAAATTATTTTTCATTCCAATATTGCAATTAGTTGAGAAGATATTAATTAAAAACCTTAAAACGCCTAATTGTCTTCACCCTGCTTGTTGTTTTTCCCGCCTAGCGTCGTGAATGAACAGAGGGTGAAATTTTTCGGTACTCTCGACGTTATATTTAAACAGTCATCCGATTTTTGTTTTTTAAATCAGACAAAAAATAATTACAGAATAGAAAAGATCATTTCTTTCGCCACAATATGGTATAATTTTTTTTTGCAAAATAATAATACTTTTTATTTTTTAAGATTTTTTTAAAAAAGGGTTGAAACTGATGCGTTTTTATGAAAAGAATTTTCTAAATCGTTGCGTATGAATTTATTTTCGTGTTATTAAAACGATATTATTTACTAAATAATTTCATGCTTTTTTCTTTTTGAATCAGTTATTTAAAAAATAAAATGCCAAAAACTTTTTTTTGTACAATTTTTTAAAAAAATACTCAAAGTTTTAACTCAACATTAAATAACTTCGTCATTTATTAAAATTATCACACGAAACTTTTTTTACGTTTGTAGAATAATGTTATCCAATTTCTGTGCGAGGATTGAAAAAATTGCTTAAAAATTACGGATTTAATTTTTTTTTTTTTTTTGTGATTTTTATAAAATACCGTTTTTGCGAGAAATAATTTAAATTCTCTTTTTTGTACATTTTTTTTTCAAAGCGCTTTATTTTTGCAATTAATGTGTGAAATTTCAAAACTTTAACGGGTAAGTTAAACCCTAAAAAAAATGAAACTTCAAAAAAAAAGTCTCAATTGCGTCATTCACTTTGCGTTAGCTTTCTGTTTGGAAGACGGGAAAGGTTGAGGTAGTTTTGAGACTTTCGCTGTGTAGTAAAAAGGAGAATTCCCTCATAACATTGGTATTTGGGGCGAGACGCTGATTCATATAACGCATCACAACCGATAGTTTTTTTTATTCTTAAAGATTGATTTATTGACGAACAGTGGAATATGAGAAAAATATATCATAAAAAATATAAGGAAATATTCTTAAATATATTTTTTATCACAAAGTATTATTTTCTTTTTGAATTTTATACTGTGAAATGAATCAATATCGTTGCGTTTAAATAAAAAGGATTTTTAAAACTTTTAGAATCAGTGATTTAAAAAATAAAAAGCCAAAAACGTTTTTGAACAAATTTTAATAAAACACTCAAAATACTTAATAATTTCTTCTTTTATAAAGATAATTGCATGAAATTTTTTTCCCGCGTGTCGAACATTTCAAAAAATCCTCACACAATTTTACTTCAAGATTTAAAATAGTAGTGAAATTTTGTAATTTGAAAATTTTCTACTTTTATGTCTTTTTTCAACATACAACTACTTTTAAAAGGGCTACATTTTCGTTTCCGGGACTAAAAAATTGCAACGAAAGAATTGAAAAGTGAGTGAGTGATTTATAAATTCGCACTGTTCGCCTATTCGAGTGCTTTTGGCGACGGAACTCGAAATTTTCAAACATGCTCAAGTGACCAGGACGACACCTGAGCTTTCACCCATCTCTCCTAATTACCACTCCAACGCAAGAACAAATTTCGAAAAAGGGAGTTTTAATGTCATAGTTAAAGAAATCACTCACATCGCGCATACACACACATAAGTGCTATCGTCCTGAGGGAAACAGGAAATTCCCATGGGGATTAAGTTATTCACTGGTAAAAGCCCGTGCAACGCCAGGCTAAGCGGAGAGGAAAGAAACAAAGAAGTAAAAGTAATTTCGAGAAATATTGGAAGTGCTGATTTTGTGAAGAGAAGGGAAAATGTTAAACGAGAAAGCCATGACACGCACTCACGGGCCATACACTCACATAGTACGCGTCACACCCACACGAAAGTTCTGGCGTCAGAAAGAAAGGTGGAAATTAACATGGGTATTAAGTTGTACCCTCGGTAAAAGCCCGTGCAACGCCGGGCCGGGTCAGCTAGTCATCTATATATAAATAAATGGGTGTTTGTATTTTAGGCCTCACTTCACTCCAACACCGTTAACCGTTTACTATAAAAATTGGCATGTATATGTATTTGTTTTTTGTGCAATCATTTTTTTTGCAGCTTCCCACCAGGTGGCGCTACAGCAAAGCAACCTCTTCACCGTTCAATCAATCGCCATAAATGATGCTTACTTGGCTCCTATCACTTAAACATTTCACTATGTTTTCATTGAATCGCCATTGTAATGTGAGGTACGGCGTTGCTTGTGAATATTGCACAATGAACTAAATTCATGTGACATCACGTGAAAACTGGGTCACGTGATTACGCTGTCGTTTGTTTACTACTATAGCTACGATTATTTCGTTCTTTTAGTTTTACATTATAATATTTAAAAAGTCTTATTTTTCTCAAATGGTTGATCGATCAGTTAAAGAAAGGATTATTAATAAGGAAAAAATCATTTTTTAAAATCTGAGTGTTTTGAACTCGTACTTGTTATTTGTCTTTGTTGTCTCGTATATAATTTGCTATGTGTTACTGTAACTGAGTTGTTTATTTGGATTTAATGGTTTCAATTTTCATTGCTAAAATTATTTCTGCTTGATTACGTCTCCTGTTCTCATAGTTACATAATTAAAATTAATTTCAAGGCCAATTTTTTTTTAAAAAATAGTTTATGTAACTTAGAAGCTTTTTCATTAATTTTTTTTGTTCAAGATAATGAAAGTTTTTGTAGATACTCTCAAATGTGTGTTCTATATAAAAGTTAGTATGGATTCAGGTCTGAGATCTCTGGTTATATTTTTAAAAAATCTTGTGTTTTTCCAAGTTTAGCGAGAAAAATAATTATTACAAATCAACAAGGAAACAGATTTTCAAATCCATACTAACTTTTGTTCGGCATAATCTATTAAACATAAATCACTTAAAATGACTAAAAAATTTTACAAATTGGGCATATTATGAGTTTGAAAAGACTTAAATTCTTAATTTTTTTTAAGAAAGTGAAATAATAGCTGGTCAAACTGACTTTTTGCTTTCAGAATCAATTTAATATAATTTGAATATAAAGCATAAATTGTATTTTTACTGTTACTGTCTCCAAAAAATATTTTTAAAAAAGGGTACTTTATAGCTTTAAAAACAAAGTGACTTATGCCAATTTTAAAAAAACCTCAATTGCTGGAAATTATTTGTTATGTCTGATTGTACATTGTTTCTTGTTTTAAAAATCCTTATTTTTGAATGCTTGGCTGAAATATATTCAATTAATTTTATGACCTGAAAAGTTAATGGAATGTCCAACAGAATAATCTTGTGATTCGCTGTTGTTTTAAATTTTGTATTTTATATAAATAATGTTATTCATCATTGAAATTGTACAAAAATATTTGTTTAGTTTACATGATACATTTTGAATTTAATTGTGAATGGAAATTTTATGCGACTATTCAATTATATATATATATATATATTGTATTGTAGTTTTTCTATCTAATTTACAATTCATTGTGTTGTAAAAATAAAATTCAATTTCTCCATTGGATAAATATTTATTATTAATCAAAAACTTTCATATTAACTCACTTTAATATGAGATGAACAATAGCTTAAAGTAAACTTTTTTACAAGTTTAAACTGTATTTTGGAACCATCTATTGTTTATACATATAAATCATACTATTATTTTTATAAATTTTATGTAATTCAAGAAAAAAATATATTTAAAATTGAGGATAATTAAATTAAATTTCTGAAAATTACTCCACCTTTTCTGATGATACATTCCTTAATATTGTATAATTTAAAAAAAGCAGATCAACATGTTATACTTTATACTTTATATAAAAAAAAGTATTTATTAAAAATTGTAAAGTTTTAATATAGCACATATTCTCATTATTAATAACATGTGATCCACGTGTCGCATACCCATGCACATGTTTATTTATTGCGTGATGTTATTTTTATAAAAGTTTTAATTTTTTGGTTTGATGCTTAATATAGAAACTGCATTTAAGCTTTCTGTTCGCATGAAATGCATGATTGAAGGTAACTTTTTAATATGCTGAAAGAGCTCTCAACACCTGCTACAGTAACTGCAACTTAAGAGAAAAGTATTAAAACAATTAATACCTGTAGAAATAACTCATTATATTTATTTAGCATGTATTGCAATATATCTTGTGTGTTATTTAAATCTCTTACATTCAAATTCCGTTGCAAACTGATTTCATCTACATTTTTGTTGTAAACTTTACAAAAAATTAAAATAGAAAACAATGCAATTGATATTCAATGCTACTCTAAAAAATAACAATCAAATTATAAACTTATCATTGATAATATAGCTTTTTAAAAAATATAAATTTGTCCATTCACATTTCTTTTACAGAAGTTTAAAAAGCTGCTAAATTTGAATAGTTGATTTTAAAAAATTAAGAGTAATGGCAACTTATAATTCAATGATAAATAACAATATTAATGTTAATAAAAACCTATTTTGTATTTTAAAACAATGAGTTAAACTGAAGCATAAATGAGTAAATAGCAATGCATTCATAATAGTTTCAGAAAGTATCTAAATTAGCCCACAAAATAATTTATAACTTACATCAGAAGTTGTTCTGATCTGAACAGATGGCTTGTACTTTACTCTCTTCATTTCTACTTTTACAACGCTTTTGACAACAACAAAAATAATTCACTGAGCAATCAGGCTCAGTAAACTATATGTTGCTCACAAATTTGTCATCGAATAAAAAATATGAAATAAAGAACTACAAAATTAATTGAGAACTAAAATAACCCAGAGCTATATCTAAGTAAATCAAGAACTATAAACAAATATACCAGCTAACACTAGTCGAAGCAGACGAATACCTCATTAGAATAAAACAAAAATTATATAAAAAATTTGTTAAGATTATTTCCTAACAGATATATACACTAGAATAATGCAAAAAATACAATGATATCACATATTTTAATTAGATAGAATTAAAGCACAAGAATGTCAACAACTGGCGTATAGGATCTACCACGGTAATGAAAAACACTTGCAGTTGTTGCCCCCATTGTCATGTGATTACTCACTTGGCGCCAGTCTATCGTGAATTTCCTCCATTTTAGCATAAATAAAAACAACAGAAATAATATTAACGTATCACACGCCCAGAATCTCACGAATGCACTTCCTTCGGTAAACCAAAGAAGGAGTGTTGCCTACATTGTGATTTTTTATTGTTTATTAATTAAGTGTACGTAAAACAGATTTTGGTGTTTTATTTTGTCTAAAACTACCACCTTTCAATAAAACAGTAAAAAAAATTAGCATTTATTATTATCTTTTCAAATTTTTGAATCTTTCAATAAGTGTTCGCGTGCCCCTCTTGTAACTCTACCATGGCACGCGGGTTGGCCACCCCTGCACTACAAGTTTAAAAAAATGATTTGAACAAGATATATAAATAGAGAGAGTGTGTGAACTAATAGTAGGAATTGAACAATACACAGCCCAAAGCATAAAAAGGTACTTTATTCAATGGATTCAAATGACTGTTTTCATGAAATAGTTGTAGATAAATGACATTTTGGTTCATACACGTCTATTTACACATACGCAGAAACAAATACTTGTAAAATTCATTAAAGCGCTTGCATGTTTTAAAAATCAAAATATTCCAACAAATTATAGTAATATTACATTTCAAGCAATCACACACATTATTATTGCAAATCATATACATAACAGCTTAAGATAGTACAAATTCAGATCAGATAACAACAGATCGTGTTTGAATATCAAAAATATAACTAAGCAACGAGCCTTGGAACGTAAATATGAGCTTCATGTTACGATAAATATATGAGATATAATGTTGAAAGTGGATTCTCCAGTTCTTTCAGTGAGAAGATTTCAGTGTTGGCCGAGGTATTCCTGAAACATAAGCAAATGGTGACGTGTAAATAGATTAAAATAAATTTGAAAGAAACTATACGAATACAGAAAAAGACTTAAAACAAAAAATAAAATAACCTCCAAATAGCGAATTAAATTTTCTTTTGTAATCAATTTTTTTCTCCTTATTTTAAAAATATTTCAGGACATTTTTCAAATTATTCTCTCTTTTAGCACATTTTATGGTGATCAGTGACCTTGAACTGGCTTTACCTGGTGCCTAACTCAGTGGCGTAACGTAGAATACTAGTACCCCCTTCAAAACCAGGTTTTGGGCACATGTTATCAGTTAGGTTTTGGGCCCCCCTAGAACACTTGGGCCCCTGCAATGCGGGGGTGTACGTTACGCCCCTTGCCTAACTCACCTAGAGCAATGAAATGGCCATAACTTTTCAAACAAAAAAACTCAAATAAAATCGACAGATTTATCAGTAGTTGAGAGTAAATTTAAGGACTCACATGGCTGTGCAAATTTTAAAAATACTGGTTATAAAATAATGTACGCTAAAAATTACTCATAGGCTTAAATATTAGAAAATGTCTGTCGTTAAAGAAAATTCATTAATTTCAATATAAATTATTTGTTGAAGTTGAAAATATAGTGTATTCTAGGACAATGATCCCCCCCCCCCTTGTTTTCCTTGCAGATTTCTTTTGATGGTAAGATAATAAAATCTGTGACTATTAGATGTCTTAAGGGAATACGAAAATATATGAAATCGAATTTAATCAAGAGAAAAACAAAGGTTCTATTGTATAAAAGTCTTTTAAGATCAGTATTAACTTATGCATGTGAAACTTGGTCCATGTCTCGAGCCGATGATAAGTATCTACACGAAAGGATTTAAGATTTATTTTTGGAGGAATTCAGGAAATGGAACGTAGCGCAGATCAAATTTCGAGCTCTATCAATCACATAAAGAACCTGACATCACTAACTTCAAAATACAACAAATTAAATGGTCAGGTTACGTTGTCAGAATAGACGAAGACCGCACCACTGAAAAGGTTTGCAATGCCTAACCAATTGGCACACGAAGAAATGGCAGGCCAAATCTCAGATGGATTGATGGCCTAGAAAAGATCTCCTAGTTTTGAGAAATAAGAATTGGAGAACACTAGCAGGAAGAGGCTTCTTGAGAAGGCCAAGGATCACTCTGGGCTGTCGAGCCACTGAGGAAGAAGATTATAAAATCAATAAATTTTAATTTTCAAAAAAGTGTGAATAATTTACTTTTTATATAGTGTTTAGGATTTTAAAATTTGTTTTACGTGATTTTTAAAGTTTATTAAGGGACATGTACAATTTAAGCAAAAAATTTTAATTTAAGGATTTTCAAAATTTTTTTGGTTGCCTCCTATATGTGTTTACTTTTTAAAATAGATTTTGTGCTCAAAATTTTATAAAAAGCTAGCCATTTAATTTTTTAAGGAAAAAACTTTAAAATTGTGAAATGATTTTAAAATGCTACTCCTCCTACAAAATTTACATACACGCATGAAATTTGATTTACAAGTACCTCAAACTATGCATAACAAAAGTTGGTATGGGTTTTGCGATAACATGATTGGTATTCGTGCAGTACTTCTTTTTTATGAATGCTTATTGAAAATCCCTTAAAAAATGTACAAATTCCAACTTCAATTATTTTTTAAAAAAATAAGTATTGCTTTGATTCAAAAAATGCATACCAAGTTTTGTTACATGTACTATTAGCAACAGGTTAAGAAAAATTCAAAGCGTTAGGCAAAATAGAAAAAAGGCCTTAGCATTTTAAAAGAAGAAAATAGTTATTTAACTTTCCGAGATAAGTAAGTTTGAATTTTGTGTAAAACATAGGGATGTGAATAAAAACGAACACAAAAGCTACCATAACTCTGTGTTTTTAAGTTTAGAGCTTTCAGATTTTTTCAGGCTATAGAAAAGTATATAAAGAACAATTTAAGCTAAAAAAATTAAATTTGATTTTTTGACCGATTTTTGTCAATTGAATCGTACTTGATGTCAATTGATGTAAGTAAAAGACGAGTCTCAATTTAACGAATTTTCCATAGGACGCACTTTTTTCGGGATTTAACGACTTCGTTAAAGAGAGGTCCGACTGTAGATTGAAAATTAAATGACAAATTATAAATATCTTTCAAGAGTTGTGAAAGGATTGCCACCGAGCCGTGATAAACACATTTGTAACTTTTACACTATGATCCTACCCATCCTCCTTCGGATTCCAAGACAAGTCCTTTGTTCTCGTAGGCATGATGCAAGACCGTCTCCGCTGCGCAGGATGCCCTGTGTTGTAATTCCACGCGGTCATCATACAGGTAGCTGCTTTGGCTCAGAGGTCTCTGGGCGAGAGAAGCCGGCTGCTCGGCATGCTCAGGGGAAGGGTCATCGTGTCCGGTTCAGAGGACAGGGAGGGTCGACGCTTCTTGCCTGTAAAAAGAGATGGCAATCTCAAGCGACAGGAAATAGTAAGAATAGGTATTCTATTTGACCAGTTATGATAGACTCCAGACGCAAT
Source organism: Trichonephila clavata (assembly GCA_019973975.1). NCBI lineage: Eukaryota > Metazoa > Arthropoda > Arachnida > Araneae > Nephilidae > Trichonephila > Trichonephila clavata. The sequence continues at coordinate 838 of BMAO01033871.1, read as the reverse complement.
GACATATTTGTGTGATACTTTTTCTTTAATTCTACGTTACATTGTTTCATATGATGATTGTACTTTTAGTTGCTTATGACAATTTTCACTTATATTAAAGTACAGAATCCGAAATGGAAGTACTTTTTGCAGGTCTTAAAAAAACAAGTATATAAAAAAAAAATTTAAGTCAATTCCTACTTTGAATGGTTGAATAAAAATATTTATTAACGATTGAAAATTTAAACAATATTTATAGTTTATTAATAGGTTATTGTTAAATAAATTTATTATTCTTCTAGATAGTTATAGTTACCTCTAAATTCTAATTTTAGAAAAAATTATTTGTTTTTTTTTAATTGAATTGAATTTACTATTTTTTAAGATCATATACACTCATGGACAAAAAAATAAGCGCACCAAGAAGGAAGGATCATCAAATGAAACTAAATTTTGTATACGTAATGACTACTTTGATGTAAGTAAATGATTAGATATCAAAGAAAAAGGATCATTTATTTCAGAGAAAAAGGAAAGAACGGGGATTAATACCCTGTAGAATCCCCTCTAGCGCGAATGCACGATGCGATACGATCGGCATTGAGCATACAAGTTCTGTATGATGTCTGAGACATTTGTTCCATATTTACAGTACCCTGCCTCTAGTACGTTCAACTCATGGATGCCGAACTGGCCGTCCCAAATGATCCCAGATATGCTCGATTGGAGACAATCTGGAGATCAGGCAGGCCAAGGAAGGGTATAGCAGTGCAGAGACAGTCTTACGACACCCTTGCCGTGTGAGGCCGAGCATTGACTTGTTGAAAAATGGTTTTTCGGAGCTGTTGCATGAGTGGCA
>BMAO01033870.1:0-109757 GCA_019973975.1 Trichonephila clavata | reverse complement strand
TTGGATCACTAAATTGCCCCAATGAAAAAACATCTACTGGAAAATGTATTTCGATTAAGAATATTAATTCAGTTTGTGTTGTTGTTGTTATTAACAACTATACTTAGCCATTACTACAACGTAATAGTTTCAAAAAATAGTAGAAACACACATGTGCAAGGATTAAGAACAGAATTCATGGCGATAATGATTGAAAAGTAAATGTGATGGGAGTCAGGAAAGGTGTGGGTCCGCGATGTCAGGTTGATACATAAAGGGGGGCCGAGGCAATCGAAAGCTTCAGAACCACTGTGTTAATTATACTATGACCTTGAAATCCCAAAAAATTATCATGAAAACGCGATTTTGGGTTAGATTGATTGATTAAACATTTTGAAGCCACACGAAGGTCATAGGCAACAGACCTTATATTTGTAAACTACAGTCATGTGATAAAGACGACATGCCAACATGAAAATTTTGGACAAATTTGATGCGCATCAACCCATCTATATAACGGATATTTAGTGGCACCAAAATTCAAAACAATGACTCGTCAGAAACTGTTTTTCGTTTGAACGCATGCAGTTAAAATATTTGGTATTACAGAATGCAGCAGGAGATGGTCAACATGTCGATCGCAAAGCTAATTTTTAAATCAGACATTGAATAGATTACATGACATTTTTTGCACACATTTTTTCTTACCTACCTGTTGCTCGGTGGAGGCACCTCATACTAATCATATTGTAGAAGCCTACAATGCAACTTACATTTAACTGCACAAATGCAACCTCTAAGGTAATATACTATACTAAAAAGATGGCGATCCCTGTATACAGTACACATACGTAAGGTAATTTATACAAAAAAATTTATTCAGAGTATAAACATATAGACAGAGGCGTAACGGAAAATATTAGCCCCCCCCCCTGCTAAGTCAGGATTTGCCTATTGTATTTTATAAATCGGTTACATAAATACTTGGCGTCAGTCAGGATTTGGGCCCCTTTTTCTGGGGTGTACGTTACGCCACTGCATATAGAAGAAGTATAGTACACTACTTTTTTGTATCGAGTCGATCAGAATATGATAATATGGAGGAATCCCTCCCTTCTCCATTTGTATTTTTTTTTAATATAATAATGCGAGGACACACACACGCAGGTTGGAAATTTGTAAATCACACAAATTCTCATAAAAATGCGTATTTCATAATAAATTTTAAAAATTATAAGGATTGCCTCCTCTTACACAATCGAAATTCTACCCAAAGCTAAAAAGATCAAAACAGATTATTTTTATAAGATTAATTTCATATTTATTTATATGATAAACATTGTATACGAAGGAATTATTTCTCTACTTCAAAAGATATTAAAAAAGTACAATAATATGAATAGTTATAAAAAAAAACAGAACATTAATCTTGCCGATTGATGTGCTTTTAAATGCATTTCAACCCAAGCACTAAAACGGTATTTGTTTTTCTTTTCTCTCTCTCTCTCTCTCTCGGTTTTTTTTTTTTTAATTTTTTTTTTTAATATTTAGAAATTACGAATGTGTATATATTGTTTGGGAATCATTATCAAATTTCTTATTTATTATGCTATTTTTTAAAAAATTTGTTTTTACTTTTGCTTTTAAAAATTGATAAAGAACAATTGTAACAGTCAATTTTTGGACGGTTATATATTTTCTGGAACGATGGAAATATCTTATCCATAGACCCCACACACTCACTCATCCATTATTCTCAAAAATTCTAAAAAATAATATTTTTGAACAAGGAAAAAAGCACGTTAAACATCTATGAGGGATAGATATGTTATATCAGGTATTTTTCCCTTTGTACATACAGTCAAAAATAAACTTACCTAATAGACAAATTCGGGTATTTTAACAAATAAATTTGGAAAGAATTTAAATGTTTGCTAGACCAACAACTCCTTTTTTTTTTTTTTTTTTTTTCAATTGGAAATTTTGACAAAGCTTTATGAATTTATTTGGGCTAGCTACAGGAAATGAAATATTTTCTTATTCTCCTCAAGTCCAGTGGAAAACCTGAGGAAAGGGCAATATCCTCCAAAAGCAATATACTTTGTAATGCCTTGTATACACAAATTGCTATTGAATTTATATTTTCTATTTACTCAATAATAGAATAAATAAATATATATATACATCTTATAAAAGCAAATATCTAAAAGTTTTCCAACTGAAAATTCGTAAATTTATAATACAAAGAGTGCTATGCGAATAAATTTACATAGGACATTTATAAAATAACTATATATATTTTATATACAGAAATTTCAATAAATATTCGATTTGTCTCCTCCCTCCCCCCCCCCTTTTTTTTTGAAAGAGTCAAACTTAAATGCCTATCATTTTAAAGGCACATAGCAGCTTCTAAAACCAAAATAACAAGAAATACAAAATACAAAGTAATGATTTTAGCGAAATGGAACAAGAATTCATTGTGTGTCAATTCAATTATATCATGACTTTTTGAAATATAGTAAATGAAATACAATTAAACAAAAAATTAATGGCCCAAAAAGAACTAAACAAAAATTCTACAAAGTGACTCACTCATCATGAAGTCTCGGGAACCTTTAGACCTACAGGCTTGAAATTAGGCAGGCATGTTTCTTTCGTTGAGTAGAGATCCGCAAAGAACGGATTTTGCAGAAATCCTCTTCAAGGGGTTATAGAGGCGTTGCAGATCAAAATTCCCGTTTTCGAATTATTAGATCTACAGATTTGAAGTATAGAAAGCATGTTTCTTTTGTTGAGCAGAGATCTGCTAATAGCTAATTTTGCAAAAATTGATTCCCAAAGGGAAGGGGAGTTACAGGGGCGTAAAAGATAAATATACACCTGTTTTAGAAATTCAAGTCCCGTCCTTTTTTTAAATCGAGAAACGAGAATTATAAAAATGTTTAAGATTATGATCGAAAATTTAAAACTAACACATAAGATATCAATAGCTTAAAAATAATATTTAGTCACAAAACATCATGAAATATTACAGTACCAGTGAGTTAGTAAATAAATATTTGAAACACAATAGAAAAGGCATTTTAATATACGAAGTCATATCTTTAAATGTGGTTTAATTCCCCCCCCCCCGATTACGAAATGTTTTTATGATATTGCCGTATAAAGGAGAACTGCAATCATTCAATGTAGCTTGGTCGTTAGAGCGCTGGACTGAAGAGCCGTCAAACGCTGGTTCGAATCCGAGCCAGTGCGCTTTGATCCAAAGACTGGAGTTTTAATTTTAAACTATTGTTTATTATTTCTCTGGGTGAGAGTGAGAATATTAACGTCGCACTGATTAGCAACACGAGGGCTTTTGGCGACGGTCCGCGTAATTTTGAACCATGGTCAAGTTGTGACGGATCTATACGGTCTTAAACTAACAATCTCTATTTTTCTTAAAAGTTTTATTTATATCAACCAATCTCCATCGGGAGCCAAAGCGTGATTTATGCAAATGAGATATTTATATAAGTTCGGGTTTCGCGAGTTAACGTGGAAGGTGAAATTGAAAGAGAGAGAAGTAAAGTGAAGAGTTAGAATTTTAAAGTAAAGTGAATTGAAGCATCGATAAATCAACTCGCAGTTGTTGACAAATTTAGTGTGAAGTAACGCGACGAGAGCAAAGCTGAAGATTGAATTTGTAAAGTCGAGAGTGAATCTTAGCTTTTATCTGATCCAACCTGAACCAAAGTATTCCACAAGACGGACCTGCCGAAATATAGGAGTCAGGTTAGTGACTTAGAAATTATAAATACGTGTACGAGTGTTAACTGTAATTGTGCGTGCTGATCTTTCGTGGATTCAGTTCAGATTCCGTAGTTACGCTAATAGTTACCCCTTCTCATTCTCCACTGTGTTTTATTGTTCTTAAACTTGAATAGTGTATGTGTAACCTTCCTTGATTAAGAGGTATCAATAAATATAGTGATTTGTAAAGATGTCTTTTGAATTCGTTAATCTGCCTGCACGCCCAGAAAGAAGTAACGGTAGACGGGGAGATGATAATCTTAGGGGAGGTTATATGTCACGACAAAGTGACGCGGACGACACCTGAGCTGGCACCCCCTCTCCTAACTACCACACCACACCAACGGGAGGACGTTTGAGCTCTCGACAGATTTAACGTGCATCACTCCCCTACACGGCGGGTCTTTAGTGGTACTAGGATCGAACTCATGACATGCTAGCCGTGATCCGATGCCTAGACACTCGGCCACTCGGCCGCATTTTTTCTCTGGAATCTGGCTGATTCTGGAACTTTCTTTAGTGTATGTAAATTAGATGCAGCGGGCGCCAGGGCGTGAGCGCGCATGCCCAGTTCTTTCTGGAATGTTCTTTAGCGTTATAAAAGCGGAATCACTTCAGTTGAAGGGAATTCTCTCTCTTCTAAAAAATACATGTTAAATCTAACCGTGTGGTTATTTCAATCTTTGTGACAATATTAATAACACACAAATAAATAAAACTAAAAATTCAAAAACTAGTTTTTTTATAAGTAACTAAAAACATGACATCAAGCATTACTTGTATCAAAAAAAAAAAAATGGGGACGTAAAATTACATAAAAAGTATATGGAATTCCATTCCAATGAACACTAGACCAAATTAGAAATTAACATTCGAATTACTTAGTCAAGATCTCAGAAGTTGCGTGTAACTTTTAAAATTGCGCTGCTTCGAAGCAATTACATGCATCTCGCTAATGAATCCAATTTTCAGCAATTTGATGTCAGTAAAAAATAACCTTCAACCCGTGAGGCAGAACATTGATAATCGTTTCAGGAAAGCGATGATGAAAAAATGCTGATGAAACATAGATTTTATTAGTAAAAAACCTTCCTACGTGAAATAGAACTTTAAAAAGAATGCTGAAACTCAGTAAGTATTAAGTGGTAATCGAAGTAAAAAAAGCTAGTTTCAAACTCTAGTACAATTAATATTTGATGCTGAGTAATCAGAAATGATGTCAATTAAATATTGATGGTACAAGAAGAATTATTTTGAAGTAAAGAATTTGGTATTTATTTATCATATTTGTATTAAAAAAGATGTTTAATACGTTTATACTCATTTCGATGACGTTTACGATTGAGACAGAATTTTAGTTTTCAATAATTAATTTGTACGATGATTTTGAATAGAGTACAGGCAAATAATAACATAAAATTAAATAAAATAATTGAAAAATTATTATTTTTTTAGGAAAAGACAAGAAGGGGAAAAAATAAAAATGTTAGAAAAATAAAAAACGACAGATTAGAACAATTGTTAATAAATACTAAGAAACAAGAGACAAAACTTATGTATTAATAAATCTTTGCTATCAATACTACATATGAAATTATTCCACTTAGATGAAAACTGCTAAAATTGAAAAGAGCAAATATTTTTATGCTATAATTCTAAAAAGAACATAAAATTTGTTTGGAGAAAGAAATCAATATGCATATTTATAAATTAAAAAGAACGCAAAAATAAAAATGTATGCTATAATTTTAAGAAGAACGTAAAGTTCGATTAGTCAAAAAAAAATCCATATGTGTTTATAAATAATAAATAAACAAGTTAAATTGGCAGGATAGCAATAATATCGGAAATTGATAGCTATGTATCATTGATCAAAGGGTAATCTATGAATAAAATATTTATTATCGAATTTCTTTAAAATAACATTGATTTTTTCATATTACATTTTGAAATAGACCATCTCAACTTTGAGCACTTTAAATAATATGTGAAAATCTATTCATAACGTATAGCATTATTCAACGGAGCGTATTATTAAGATGCCTCAAAAAATATCGCTCGAAAAAGAAGTTGAGTTGAGATGTTTTAAACCTGCATCGACAGGACTGTTTTTTCATACGAAATCATAAAAAATGATTTTGGAAAGCATTCTGCCACTTCATTTTTCTCATTTCTTTTTTCTTTCGTTCTTCGATTTTATTCTACACTCTTTTTTATCGGTTTCAAACTTTTTGGAAAGGAAAAAAAAAATTTTCTTTTTGACAAATGTTACATATTGTTGTAGCCTTTTTTTTTTTTAACGCATTTTATAGATAACGATAAATTTATAATTCGAACTAAAATTCAATTTTTATTTTCACAAAAATATATGAACTGGAATTTTTAGTAAAGTTTAATCGATAAAAGTTATATTACTCAAAAAAAAAAAAATTTGTTGTAATGTTATTTCAAATTTTTTGCTTGTGTTCTATAAATTTTTTTAAATTGCTTTATTGGGAAAAATTTATCTACTGATTTATTACTCTGAAATTGCATAAACTTTACGTAATTTAGAGATAGAACTAAGACAGATTGCATTTTGATATAAATTAGGTATAAACTGTATAATAATAAACGTGTAAATGTGTTACATACAAACTCATATTATAATGATATATCAAACGGATAAAAAGAACCACATATTCAGCTGTATTACGCACAATACTTTTTTACAGTGAAACCTGAAACATAAATGTGTAATGTTCTTATCTTTTTGAAGTCTAGATATAGTGTGTGAATCGGTAATTTTGCAAAAAAAAAAGTGAAAATTAAACTGAAATGAATAATAAAAGTCATTTAAAAAAACGCATATCGAGCAAATTAGACGGAAAGAAGATGAATATTTTTTTTATGAATTAGGGTAAAAGTGATCCTGAAAAGTCAAATATAACGTTTTTTATCTTATTCAATAATGAGAGTTAACAGTATTTGCATATATGTAGGAATATAGTTCTTTTTGCGCGCCTTCTTTATTTTTAATATTATCATTTTTATTTACGACGTATAACGCGCACTCGTAAATTTCGAACTTATTCTTTGTATTAAAAAAGCAGTACATAATTAAATAAAATTATTAGTCATTCACAAAAAAACAGATTTCATAATTATAAATCAGAACAGAAATCCCAAACGATTCCATTTGAAATCAAATACAAAAAAACAATTAGATTTATTATAAGAAATATAGGGCAATTAAGTATTTTTATGCAAATAAAAAATTTTGAATAATATATGGTTATAAAAAAAAGGATTCTCATAATATTGCATTAAGTTTTAAATCAATTTTTTATGAACATTAAAATCATCATCATCAATCACTCTGATACAGTCAAACCATATAACAAACCTCTATTTTGTGAACTTTTACCCTAGAACCAAGAACGTTCTACTATTTTGTTCGTACATCATCTATTTAACGCGAACTCTTTCTCTCTTGTAATTGGAATTTTTTTCCCTCCCTAATTTTAAAATATTTCAGGCTGTACTCAAGTAAAATTAACTAATTTTATCAGTAATTAAATGTAAAGAAGCATGTGGTATACTGTATGCTGAAAATTAGAGGTAATAAAATTATTTACAGGTGTCTAATTAGGTTAACATGAACTAATTTTAATATAAAATTATTTTTAAGGTTGAAAATACAGTGCATTCTTACACAATGTTTCTTGTCCTTTGTTATACTTGCAGATTTCTTTTTGATGGATAATATACATAAAATGAATATCTATTCATTTTTTTTAAAAAAAATGTGAATATAATTACTTTATTATAAATAATATATAGTGTTTATAAATTGAAAATTTGTTTTACGTGGTCTCTAAGTATATTAAGAGATGAATCTCATAAAGAGTTTTCCATATAACGAGCTTTTTTCCCGGGGGATTTAGCAACTTCGTTAAATAAAGCTCCGATTGTAGTTTCATAATTTTATCCAGTTTGACACATAAATACACAAATATATACACTCCCCCTACTTTGTGCATAAACAAATATTTAATAAGACTCCCAAAACTTTCTAAGGAACCAAAGAATTAAAGCAAACTTTTTTGTCCCACAAGAAGATCGAATAAAGAGTCTGCATAAATCCTGAGAATCTTCATTTATTTTTCTACGTCGATTCACACCAAATTTGCCAACTGGAACCAATGAAGCAGGAAAACATTTTCCTATGAAGCGGATAAATTCACTTTCTTTTTATTCCCCGACATCCCTTTCTGACAAACTTAAAGATTTAATTAAAATAAAACACACACACTACGACTGCGAGCGCACTTCCAAAAGAAACTCTGCTCCCCAATTTAACACCTTCGTAATTATACATTACAAAAGGTTGACTAATGAAGAATTTTTCCTGAGATAATTCGATACAGTTGAGGTCAATTAGTGTAGGGACTTTAAAAATGCTTTGGCAGTGCTAAGAGACAATATTATTAACAGGAGACTAGTTAATTAAATCATAGTAAAAGTAGAATAACAATCACAGTAGGATAATTAATTTTAAACAAAGTCTGGTGATGATTTTCTAGATGAGCTTTCAGTGTCATTTGAGATCACAAAAATTCACATCATAAAAATAGGAAACGGAGTATGTAATAAGTACAGTCGATTCTCGCTCATTCAAACCTTCGATAATACGAACCTCTCGCTAATTCGAAGTATATGCTCAGCCCCTAGAAAACTCTTGATATTACGAACTAAAACAATACATTTTGGTACACTCAATATTTCGAACTAAAACAATACGTTTTGGTACACTCAATATTTCGAACTAAAACAATACGTTTTGGTGCACTCAATATTTCGAACTAAAACAATACGTTTTGGTACACTCAATATTTCGAACTAAAACAATACGTTTTGGAGCACTCAATATTTCGAACTAAAACAATACGTTTTGGTGCACTCAATATTTCGAACTAAAACAACACGTTTTGGTGCACTCAATATTTCGAACTAAAACAATACGTTTTGGTACACTCAATATTTCGAACTAAAACAATACGTTTTGGTGCACTCAATATTTCGAACTAAAACAATACGTTTTGGTGCACTCAATATTTCGAACTAAAACAACACGTTTTGGTGCACTCAATATTTCGAAGTAAAATCTGCGGCTGGACAGTCAACAACACTCGATAATTTGAAGTTATCTTACATAACTCTCGACAATTCGAACACTCACTATCAGGTACAATCTTGTAGCAAACAGGTAAGAGCTTACATTTTGCATTGGTATTGTCTTTGCGGGTCTCCACTGTAACGTAGCCCCCCTTTGATGACCATTTGTCTGCCTTCACTCGTTTGTGTTTCCCGGTTTCTCAATCAAAAAGGTGCTTTTAGTGCTATCCTTCTTCACAAGTGGACAATAGACTGGCCGTACTTGTTCTCAGCCGTCCATATCTCTCGTTTAACTCGTGTCCTTGCTACACATGTGTTTAGAAAGGATGGTCCGCTTGATGTGTGAAGAAGAGATGAGTAGGATTGTGTATTTTGCGTCGAAGTGACATGAAGATTTATGACTCATAGCATGTGGCACCAAATAGGGCATGGGCCGGACTGGACCCTGACTTGAAGAACTGATGTTGTTGGGGACAGTGTCTGAGGGAACCGATAATAGATTAAACAGATTTTTAAAGATAGGAAAAAAACAGGAACTTAACATGGCCTCAATACCCACATAACGATGTAAAGTTTAATGGACATTAGCAGAGAGAGAGAGAGTCCTTGAGATATCTAAATGCTACTTACTTTCTATGAATTCTTGAATATGTTTCTATATTTATTTAAAAATGCCGATGAAAAATGCCAAACATTTGATAGCCTTAAAACCAAACAAAGTTGAATTTAACCTTGCTTTTACAGCTAGAAGAATATTATAAGAATTTCCTTAATAAAGCAGTGAATCAATTTCAATACTGAACGTAATTTCAAAGTTTTAATTTTCGAGTCATGGTGTATTCTCATTTAAATAAACATCCCAATAGTATTGAATCATTGCTTGTAAAAACAGTTAATTTCAGATAATCAACTATTTGCCAAATCCAGCCAAATTCCATATAGAATATTTAAAATTTCATTAGAGTATCTGTGATTTTCAATGTCTTTGATAAATATTCGAAGCATTGATGATAGACACATAAATCCATGTGTCCCAACATACAGATTCATCGCTGTTATCTTTTAATACAAATATATTCCCTTTTTAGCAAACCAAATTGACAATAGTTTGTAGCTATTGCTAAATATTACGTGAAATACAAATAGTATCTTCTAGCATTCAAAATACCTATCCCGAATAGAATTATCTTACGAATACACAAAAACAAATATTCTTTTCATGCAGTTAGTATACATTCTTGGTACCATTTTCATGTTCCTTTTTTTCTCAGCACCAATTATTTGAAGCACAAAAGCTGAACGCATTGTAATAAATACTATTTCATAACAACAGTCTAATATTCGCAACATCATATCACGAAAAAATAAAACCTCGAGAAATATATTACAATAAAAAACTAGGAGAAAAGAGGTACAATATTATTCGACACATAAACGAATGGAAATATGACAGATAAATATAGATAAAAAATATAATCTATTACTTCATGATTGATTACATTATTGCTATATACCTAAGCAATAGAAAATTGTTTACGTTATATACTTTGTTTGGAGGGAAAGGGGAGGCAGAATAAAGTGGACACTAGAAGTTAATAAGTTTGAAGCAACAATTATTTCTTAAATAAGACATAAAAGTTCATATCTCTAAGCCTTCTACGGAAAGAACGAAATCGAACAAAATCACTAAAAATAAAATAAGATTAAGTAAAGTTACAAATCATTCTATGTCGCTGTTGGTTCTTTTTCCTTAAACTTCCTTCTAAGTTCTACGTTATTTCTTTTGATATATGTTCAAGTAATACCTTTTAAGTGCTGTCATTGAAGAATAATAGTTACCATTTTCCAAAATGCGGGTCAACTCAAGTAAAAGACAAGAATGTATTAACGTTGTAAGAGTCCGATATGCAGGTAGAGGCATCATTTTCAAAAACTGACATTACGCCTGGGGATAAAGATGAATCTTCTAAATATCATCCATCATAGAGAAAAGCATTAAGTAATCCGAACTGCTTGTTATTTTTTCCCAAGATACCAAAGAAAAAGCAAGGGCTATCGCTATCTGAAGCCATAATTGACACCCGATAAAATCCTCATTTGTTTCAATGTTCAACTCGAAGACGTCATCGGTCAAAGTAGCTGTGTGGATTGCTTTTTCATTCAATATAAAGTGGCCCCTTGTAAAAAGTACAATCAACTCCCGATAGAAACTCGACTTTCCGCCGGGTGTCAACAAGGTAAAGCTCTTAAATAAACAACTAAAAACCAAAATAAAACAAACCAATCAACCTCATCGAGTAGGCATAAGCAATATTTCATCATATTCGTTTCTTCCATCATACCAAGAAACCTATCATTTAACGCCATTTTTTTGCTACAGAGAATTTTTTTTCAAAGAAATATATAAAAAATCATTATAAGAGAGCTTCTGAACAACGCAGCTGGTGTCTTCCACTTAGGCTAAGAAGCGGATACAGAGATATGAGGCACAAAAAAGGGGGAAAGTCCCCCTATGTTATCAAGATACACTATGATTGCGATGACAAGTCCTCGCTCAGTTTTTCATCGCTATCACGGCATTCCGTTTTCATCTAGTACCCAAGATTTCTTTTTAATTCGTTGTCAGTTATTTCTTTTCCTCTCTCATGAACTTGGTGGTAAAATTCATTTTTAAAAAGAATTTATACGTTTTCCTCCCCACTCAATGTTTATTTCATGTCGACTAATAAAGATATTTCCAGGATAAACGTTAACGGGATTTACACGTTGATGTGTTTATAGCAACCAGACGTCAAATATAAACAGGAACAGTTTATCGCGGTTCTTCATTAACTTGGGACTTTTTTTTTTCAAAGGCTGGCTCATTAATGGTACAAACAAGACGACATATGAAGAAACCTTTTTTAAGTAATTGGAGAGCATCGCTATTTAGAGTTGCGCTTTAAGTATCAAAAGATTTACTTAACGCATGTGCTACGCTGGAGTAATTAATGTAAAAGTTGTGCTTGGAAAAGTTAATTTGGGATTTTTTTAATAGCAAATTGCATCTTCACTTCTCAGATAGCACAAGCAACTATGACTAATGAATGCAAACCTAGAATGTTTGAAAGAGCAGAGAAAAAATGTAATTTATTTCGTATTTAAAACTAAAGAATTAGCGGGATTTAAACAGGGACGTGGGAGCTTAAAAGGTCTGAATGTAAATATTTTGTTATTGTAAATGTCAAGATGTATAAAGTATAAATGTATATCGTTTTAGAAACCCCACATCAATCATATATACCTTAAATTTTCTTAAAAAATTAAATATTCGACAGGAAAAAGTTTTTTTATCACATATGGTAGTTTCATTTTGTATTATGCATATCTTTTGTACTACTGAAATCCAAAATAGAATTACTATGTCTAACAGATGTCTTAATGGAATACGAAAATATATGAAATCGAATTTAATCAAAAGAAAAGCAAGGTTCTTTGTATAAAGGTCGTTTAAGATCAGCATTAACTTATGCATGTGAAACTTGGTCCATGTCTCGAGCAGATGAGAACATGATAAGTATCTACGAAAAATCGATATTAAGATTTATTTTTGGAGGAATTCAGGACAATGGAACGTGGCGAAGAAGATCAAATTTCGAGCTTTATCAATCATATAAAGAATCCGACATCGTTAACTTCATCAAAATACAACGAATTAAATGGGCAGGTCACGTTGCCAGAATGGACAACTACCGTACCCCTAAAAAGTCTTCAATGCCCAACCAATTAGTACAAGAAGTCCAAATCTTCGATGGATTGATGGCCTAAAAAAAGATCTCTTCGTTCTGAAAACTAAGAATTGGAGAACACTAGAAGGAAGAAGGCTAGCCTGGAAAAGGCTTCTTGAAAATGCCAAGGCCCACCCTGGGTTGTCGAGCCACTAAGGATGTAAGTATTATACATATGTTATTGCAAAAGACCGAAATGTGGAGAATGTCGACTTTTCCCAGTGAATGTCAACATTCACGGAGACACTTAGTGCATGTCCGAAATATTTACTAAATGTCCTTATTTATCACGCCGCCAAATATTGATATCCACCATGCACTGAAGGTGAATGTTGAATAAGAATAATTTTGTTGCTTTTTTAAATTATTTATTATTAAAATATCTAACATATATCAAAGTAAGAGAAAGCTTAAATAATCGCAAATGTAAATAAAATACAGAACTTTTAAAACGAACAGTATATTCAACTAAAAACAGAAAATATACCAATAATAAACATAATTATATGATTGACGTTATACTTTTTTTTTTGCAACAATTTAAACCATTATAGTACTTTGCATTGCACAAGAGTTCATTGTTTTTATAATTGCATTTAGTCGTGGAACACTTCTTTTGTTTCGACCTCCACCACAGCAGGTCTCTGATTATTGACGTCCGGCAATGACAGTCCGAATATATAAGAATATAACCAAATATTCAGTCTTTGCTCAAGGTATTTGGTATATTTTAACATTCACCGGAGAAAGTCGACAGTCTCCAATTTTGGACATTCACAGTAACACAGACATTTAAAAAAAAAACGAAAATTTAATTGTTGTTAAAGTTACTAGATTAGATCCATATAGCCGAGAAATTTATTTAAAAAAATACAAGTATCATTATTTTAATTCCAATAATTAATACCTATGTAACAATGCGTAAAAAAAAGAAATCCAATGAAGTTGGACAAATATTTATTTATAACAGCAATCAGCAGAAGTCTAGTCGATAAAAAGATATAAAAGCAAAAACTTTAGCTATAAAGTTAATGAACTTTTTCTTGGCAATTTACAGCTCTTTAAAAGAATGAGTGAGAGCGTTATAAAATATAAAACACAATAACACAGATTAAGATCTATACATTATATCGGGGGGGGGGGATCGCTGCAGCAACACACTCTATTACTGAAGGCAATTCATCAGTTAGATTGATGAATACTTAGTCAACAATGCAGAAAGCGGACATATTCAATTTATTGAAGAGTCCTAACTTCGTATCGTAAGTCGATACTTGCATACTGCCCAGCACAGAAGAAAAAAAGGATAGAAACACAGTTAATAAATAACAACCTCTAGTGGCGCTGGATTTCATTTTATTATTTTTTTCGTGTTTATTTCTCCATACTTGTTATTCCGGTGGCAACGACAAATAGTCATCCAAAGATGGATAGAGTAGATGGAGATACATTCAAAAAAGAAAAGGAAAACAAAACAAAAAAATTTGGGAACATATCCAATTTTTTTATCTCGTCTTCCCCCCCCCCCCTAGTAAGACAGTAGCGGCAGGGCAACCAGTATGATATAGTTTTTCTTCGAAGAATAATCTGAAGAAAAAAGCGTCCAATTATCATGAGTGGAAGATATGCTATTAGCTTTATTCTACAGATCATCAGTAGAATAGAAGGGGCACACCCTAACGCGGAAAGATATATTTAGAATAAAGATCAAGACAGACAGCCAAGAAAAAGAGTATTAAAAAAATCTAAATGATACGTGTGTAAGTATTCGTATTTTCTCTATCAAGAGACGGATCAACGGTCAATGGTGAAATAAATATGGTCAAGTTTCGTGAAAGAAATCGGCTACCGTCCGCTGCAAATTAAATATTAATTGAAGATAAAACTTTTTTTATTGGAACTTTTTCTCTGCGATAGAATATTTAAGCATTAAACTATGGGTAAGGGTTTGCTGCAGATGAAGTTTTTTACTGGAATTTATTTCTGCGATGGATTATTTACAAGGAAAGATATGGGTAAGGGTTTGCCATGGATGAAATAAGTTCTATTACATTCAGCCAATGTGCTTTTTACGTTGAAAAGATTTTAAGCAATAGCGAACTGATTTTACGATCTTAGATTTTGAGTCTAGTAATACTTTTGAATTGAATAGCTTTGAATTTAGAATACAATCAGTGGCGTAACGGACAATAATAGGCCCCCCCCCCTGTAAAGTCAGGTTTTAGGACCCAATCCCAAATACGTACTTGGAGTCAGTCAGGCTTTGGGCACCTAGAATCCCTGCCCCCCCCCCAATGCGGGGGTGTACATTACGCCACTGTATGCGATAGTTAAAACGAATATCAATATAAAGGAACTTAAAAAACCTATTGGAGTAGAGATACAAAATAAAATAAAATATGGTCAATCCCAAAACGGTTTTTATAAATTTTGATATTTTATGCAATAAGGTATTCATACATTATATCAAAAACTAATTAATCAGGAATATCAGTAATTCATTATCTGCTAAAAGCAAAAGTTGGCAATAACAAGTGCATGAACATTGACTGGAAACACACAATTCCATTTATCGTGAACTACGACATCACAAGAATTTATGAAATGATTGGCTGTTGTAACGTTTTTCACCTCGCAGCTGCAAAATAAGCTTCCCGATAAAGAGAGCATTGAGCCGCCCATGTTCACACGGGCACCCCTAAAGTATTGCGAAGTCCTTTCATCCGACATCACACCGACAACCGATGGCCGTGAGAAAACAACACTCCCAGCGAGCCGGACCCCGAGTGTAATTGAGGTGGAAAAGGCGATCACCCCCACCGGAACAGAGTGGAAAGACAGTTCATTTTGAAACACTAGTTTAAATAACAGTCAATAGTTTAAATAACTTGTGACCAAATGTACACATTGTAATTAATAGCTGTGAACGTAATAAATCAATTATTTAATTTCTTAACGCTCACGCTACCCCATCAATTTTCCCAAACGTCACACTGAAAACACATGATTGGAGTTACCACGTGATCATGACTTCACGTCTATTGCCAGTGTGTATTAAAATGTTGAGAAAAACGCTTATTCACAAAGCTGAAATCAGACTTTTTAAAAATATATAAATTAATATGTTCCTGTTCTTTAAAGAGCGACGTGACAAATTTTTTTTTAATTTTATGTTTTGATTATTTTAATTTTGATTCACAAATTCAATTATGCTGACAATTTCACATGCAAAAATTAGTTATGTCTCGAACAAAGGATATGTCATTCTCCATAACCACTGAAATTTACAAATAATTTAAATAACGGTAACCAATATGCAGGGAATTAATACAACATGCACATTTATTTATTCCATTTACCTGAATAACAGGACATGCCTAATTACAATGCGGCTGTGCGATATGACTAATGACAGATTCTAATAAGTAATTACGACTGAACAAGTCATAACTGGGCGCTTACGCTATTCCTAATACTATGACAGGAATGTCTACTCAGTACAGTACTATAATTACAAATGACTCAAAATATTTCGAAAATTGCGACCCCAAGAAACCCGAATCCGTATGACTCCTTGTCCCTTATTAGTATTTTTAGAATTATATACAATGACAGATTTTTTTAAAAGAATTTTCCCTCTTCGCCTCAAAAAGTAAGGACACCGGTAATTCTCTACCTCTTTATAATACGTAAGGAAAGCCAAACTATAGAGTTTGGGAGGAAAGGCGTACGTATAATGATGCTATTCTAAAAATAACTGTAGAACCGCAAAAAGGACCCTACTAATGAACTAAGCTCTTCTTTTTTCCCCCTTTTCTTTTTCTTTTTATCCCTTTTCAGACGGCGGTAATTTTTCGACGTAATTTTTGCCTCATTAGCGAAGATACACAACACCAACGGTAGCCATTATGAAACGTTTAAATGTCGACACCTGGCATCCAGTGTTACTCGCGCAGACGATTTTTTTTCCCCCTTCGCGTTCTATTTTCCCTACTCTTATCTTCTACAAAGATTAGGAAGTCTCTACCAAAACGTAAAATGAAGAAGATGATAGAACTTTTACGGGTATGCTCGATAATTTACCGTAGTATATAAGATTTACAAGCCATTCACACGTAAAGCCAGTAGAATGATAGGTTTTTATGGTTTTTTTTCTTCTAAAAAATCAGCATCTGCTTCTGTAATTAAGGTTAATGTTTGATCACCTCTTTATTTTAAAGAAATCAATTAAAGGAAATTACTATAATGTTGAAACACCGTGAGAGAAACGTGATACACAAGAATGAGTAGCTGTTTATTGAATTTCAACGATTAGAATTATACACATTAAAAGCGGAGGGAAATGCTAATTGTGTTAATGTATACAAAAGTAAATTAAAAAATTATTTAAAACATTCATTAAAAGATCATTATTTACTGTCATAGTACCTAAAGTGGATATTTCAACATAATTAATAATCCACTCATAAAAAAAATTAACTAAATTATCTATATGTTTCAAAAACATTTATGAATAAAGTTAATTTATCGATATCAATGAAAAGAGAAAGTGAAATACACAAAAATTATTGCACACGATTAGCATAATATGAACATCATAATTATTTAAATAGTTTCTTTTTATTTATCAAACAGCCTCATACAAGGTAGTTGATTTTAGAAATAAAATTGCCTCCACAAAATTATTAGGATAAACCTTCGTCCATTTTAAATTTCAATATGGGTATTATCTTCAAGATTTATTAGAGCAAGTTTGAGAGAAAAGACAAAGGTGCACAGGAACTCAAATATTCATACCTAATTTTAAAAGGTTACAGCAAGACCACATAAAAACATGTTATTTTTTTATTCTAAATAACCAACTATATTCCTATCATTAGTATTTTCATATTTTTTTTTTAAAAAAAGAGGAAATAAAACACTTATTTTTAACAACATATATCATATAAACTACAGAAACCGTTGCACTTCATTCGTACTGTTTGCTATTTTCTTTAACAATGGCCTACCATTAAGTAAGAATTACATTATATATATTAATATTTATTAAATATTCATTTAGCTAGCACGCGCGCGCATCGACAAATCATCACATGATTTTAAAGATCCAACCAACTAAATCCACAGAAAATTTTAAACAAAAACAGTCTCAAATCACCATTGAAATAAAAATAAATCATAGTACAAAGTAATCCTTTACAATGTATAACATATATAAATTACTATAGCTATTCACTTCTCCTATATTATCTTGCTATTTTCTTGTCTATTGCTTACCATACAGTAAGAATTACAGGTCTTAAATATTGTTGAATATTCTTTTAACTTATGCATCGATGAGTCAGTCATCATGTGATTTTGAAAATCCAACCAATTGAATTCACAGAAAATTTGAAACAAAAAGAGCAACAAATCACAGCTGAACTGACAACAACGAAAAAAGGAAATAAATAATAATAAACAGATGCACTGTCCATCGAAATCACGCTTCAGTACTCATTGAAATTTTAAACATGGTCGTTATATGATATTAGGTTCCTTAAACTCATATTATAAGCCATATTATTCGTCAAAAAGCTTAAAAAACATTTCAGAAATGAGAGAAATAATATGTTTTTTTCTACCAAAAAGTTTAGTTATAGTTTTGTTGTAGAATAAAACATGAAGAGAGAGTTGAACGCAAACGATTTATTTTTCTTTCCACATAAGAAGAAGAAAGAAAAGAACCACAACTAAACCTTAAAAATACACACACGCAAAATATTCTTTTCTTCTTGAAAGAAAGGGATTATAGTTATTGATGTTGCGGCTGACGAACTTTTGGTTCGATCTACTTTTACAGAAGTTATCTGATTCATTTTTTTTTTTTTAAAAGAAAGCACAAGAAGAAAGTTTGGCGTACGCGAACTGAAATGCGATCGCGTGAAACAGTACAATTTTTCATTGTGGAGATTAAAACAGGAGGTTCTGAAGAACATGAACAGTGAAAAATCTTTTGGAACTTTGATTATAAATGCACATATTCACACAATAAAAGACTCGTATATTTCCTGGTAAGGTATGATATATTTGGAGTATTAATATGATAATACTGACCTTTTGTACCTCAAGTAGTACTTAATTTGGTTTTAATGCTAATTATAAAATGATTTGAATAATTTGTTTTATTTTAAAAAAAGATTCTTTTAATTTTCTTACAGAAAAATTAATCTATAACCTTAATAAAGCATTTCTTTTTTTCGCCAATTTTACCGATGAGCAAAATTGGAACTCTTTAATTCTAGCTCTCTACTTATTTATAGACTAAAAATGTATCTTGGAAATAGTAAGATATATTTATATGCTCGAATAATTTATCTTTAAACGGTTCATTAATTTTGGTACAATAAATTCTCATAGTTGGAAAATTACATTAACTTCATAACGAAAATAAACGACTGACTAAATAAAGCATACCAGCTTAATATTTGAAATAATATAAATAAAAGAATATTTATATTATTTTGAATACAAGTTGATTATTTTATGTCATAATTTTCCTTAAGCATTACATTTAAACTTACTGAGATAAATCATATTGTACTTTTAGAAATTACGAAAGGAAAGTTTGGTCAAAAGATAAAAATATTTCAATGTGATGTTGAGTTTTTAGTTATTTATTTTTTAAAAAATGATTGATTATTATTAATTTATTCCATCATTAACGCTTTCTTTCAAGCAGAGATGTAAACCGCAGTAGCCTAGTGGTTATGATAACAAACTCGTGGCCGGCGTGTTTCGGGCTCTAGTTCTGGAGCCACTGAAGACCCGAGGGGGTCAATGCACATTAAATCTGTCGAGGCTCAAAGTCCTTCTACAGAATGGTTGGTGTGGTAGTGTGGAAGAAGAGAGAGACAGAGCTTAGGTGTCGTCGTCGTCACTTGACCAAGGTTCAAAATTACGATGTCCGTCGTCAATAGCCCTTGTGTTTAGTGGCATAACGGGGAACACTAAGGCCCCCTGCAAGGTCAGGTTTCGGGCTTCCCTAGAATCCTGCCCCCCCCCTTCCCACGATACGGGGGTGTACGTTACGCATCTGCTCGTGTTGCTTTATAGTATGGCATTAATATAACTCCATTCCCGGAGAGGTTTAGAAACAATATTGATATTATTTTATATAATACAAAAATATTTAACTTCCATAAATTGCAATTTAAATAATAACAGAAGTTATGTTAACAACCTGAAAATGTAAAAAATGATAGAAAATAAATTATATGCTTACATATATATGTTCAATTCGATAAAGATTGAATGTTGCCAGAATAAACTGAAATATGCTCACATGGAACTTCCACTCATCAAACTCAGAAACCAACAATCAACCAGAACCATACAAATATCCCACACCCCAGATGAAAATATACCTCATCTAGAGGCTTCCCAGTACAGAAAACTCTGAAAATTTCATAGAATTAATTCATTATCCGATCAATTTATTCCACCGCACAGTTTAATTCAGGCCGTTGGCAAAGCAAGGCCTATGCGGGAATAGAAGACGATTGTTTGAAGGTGATGTTCCACATGCATCCAGATCAATTGAGATAGCAGAGGCTCTTTCAACTGCTTCGAGAGGGCCTTCCCCATAAAACACAGGTAGACGGGGCTGACGCGACCAGAAGCAGAGGCAATCAAGCTTGAGTAATTAAATCTGCGAAGTTCAGCAAGGCTCACAGAATTCTCTCGCTTGGTTCCAGATGTAAGGGAGCGTACGAACATTGCTTTGAGGTTAATTATAGGTTTAAATTTGATTTCATATGGCAGTATGAGAGGCCTAAGTATAAAGCTATTTTTAAGGAGACATGGTAAGATTTATAATAAAATGTTTGAATTAATGATTTTTACAATTTTTTTTCTTTTTTTTCTTATGATTTATGAGGTAAATCAGTTTTTGTGCTCAAAATACTACAAAAAGCTATCCCCTCCTACAATAATTGCCGTAAGCATAAAAAATTTTATTCCAAAGTACGTCGAACTATTTATAGCAAAAGTTGGTATGAGTTTTCTGCTAACATGAATGATATTTGTAAAATACTTCTTTTTATGAATGAGTACTCTGAAAATTCCATTAAAAATTTATAAATTCTAAATTCAACTATTTTTTTTAAAAAATAAGTATTGCTTTTATTCAAAAACGCATGCCAACGTTTATTACTTATACTAATGGCAATAGGTAGAAAAATATCATAGCATTTACCCCATTAGGAAAAAAAACCTTACATTTTAATGAAAATAAACACAAGTTACTTTTTTTTCTCTGAGATAAATCAGTTTAAATTTTTTATTTGTCATTGAGATGTGAATAAAAACGATGATAAATTCAAAATTTTGTGAGATAATAGGAAATTATATAAAAAATAGTTTAGGCTAAAAATATTTTATTTGCATTTTTGATCCATTTTTTCAATTGAATCGTATTATTTATTATTATGAATCGGCAACAAATATAAATCGCAATGCAATGAATGGCAAAAACATGGTATTTTATTTTAGTATAAAACAGCATTCTTGAATGCTGTCGTAAGATGAAATTGTTGTTGTTAATTGTATTTGTTTAAGAAAAATATTTAATTACCTAGATGATTTATATGTCCAAGTCACATTTTTCTACTAAGTTGTTAAATTATATAAGTTATTTCAAGCTGAAGATTATTTTTACTTAACTTCTCGAACTACAATTTTGGGAAATAATCTCAATTTAGTTCGTTGATTACACTGGTAATGATATGAAAGGCATAACTTGCATTATAATAACTCATTCATTGTTTAAGTTTGGAAATTATTAATGAAAATAAAGCACACAATTTATCTCACCGCTTTAGTGAATAAAAGGAATGTAATGCACTTTTCGAACATTCATATTATCGCATTTGATACTAATATTTCAAGCTTAACTAGTTACAATCAGAATCCTGTGTAAACTACAAAATAACGAATCATAAAAAATGGTATAAATATACTTTTAACGATATAAGAGCTTTAAACTGTTTGAGTACAATATAGAGTATAAGTATACCGCAATAACTAGATTTACATTTACATAATAACGGAAAAATAACCTGTTTGAGCTCAATAATTTACTAAGACAATTCATCTTGTGAAACTTTTAAAAGAAAATCCTTCAGAACACAATATTTTCAAGAATTTTTATTTTTGTGGCCAAAATACTTAAAAAGAGTCTTTTTTTCTACTAAAAACCATTAAACATTTCTCAGGAATTCCTCAAAGAAATCAAAAAAGATTGTTCAACATTTAACTTTTAAATATAAAGGAAAATGTTTTTGATTATTATAACTGACAAAGATAAATTTTTAACAAACTATTAAGAAAGTAAGATGCAAATCAAACCATAATATATAACATAAATATTTAACAAGCAAATTTTTAAAAACTTCTCACTGATGGAATTTCAATAATTTATAACCCATTTCAAATTTTATTGTTGTTTTCTTTCACTTCAGATAACCAAAAATGTAATATTATAAAATTAATAAAAATTAATACGTATACAGCATTACAAACCCTCAATTGTATAAACATACTACTGTAATCATAACTTAATTTTAAGTATCAAAAAATATGGTATTTATTTTATCCTATTTAATAAAACTGTTTACAAAGCAGGGTAAGGAAAAATTATTAACTTGAAGTGTGCGAGCCAGTGAGTGTCCAATTACAATAATTTAGAAAAAAAAGTGTAAGGTTTTTTTTTCTCGCCATCTTTGAATGTTAGTTAAATATGACAGAAATTTCATGCATGTGTGGTTAAAAAACTAATTAAAACTATCAAACTTTTCTAAGCATCAAAACAATTTCTTATAACATCAAATTTTTTAATTGCTCGGCATTGATTTTCCGGGGAATGACAGATAATAATAAACAAAACAAAAAACTGATTACATACTCTAAAAAAATAATAAAATATCGAATTCAAATCCATCATGGGTTTATATCAACTTTTTACAACCCAGTCAACACTTGAAATTTAAAAATTACTGTAGAAGTATATAAAAAATAAAATAATAGGTGAAATTCTGGAATCGGCCACTGGTCCTCCAAATTTTGAAAAATCGCCATCTTAGTGCGTTTTTACGCCGCGGTCCGACTCCTTCCTCACTTATACAAAACCATGAGGGTTACCAGATTTGGAGCAATTATCGATTTGGCGAAAAAACACTTGGCGGGATAAGTGGCCGATTCGACAATTCAACCAACCAAATAATAAACTACAGCATCCGGCAACCATCAAAAAATATTCAAATCTACCACTCCACCTTCAAAATAATTATAAAAATTTTAATTACAATAAAAAAAAATCGAGTAAATTTAATATTTTACCATTAGTTCCACTACCACGGAACACGAAAGATCTTAAAATTATTCGCCGCCTCACAAAGGAACCAGCAATTTCAGAGTCTTCCAGAAATGCGTTTGGAGATAATTGACGCGCGATTTAATATTCAAGACCACACATGTGGATCGCAGACTATTTAAGTTTTGTTCCATTACGGGACGAAATCTTGCTGAGGAAACATCTTAACGTCGTTATAACAAAGATAATTAATCATCGAAGACTTCATTAAATGCGATAGAATAACACTAAATAAAATATTCTAAAGTGATAGGCACTAGCATAAAAGGAGCACATTAAATCGGCATAAAGCACACATATCTAGAGACCCTTTTCCACTGAGAATACATTAAGATCTGGCAAATCTGTGGATTTCATTTGCCAGTTCTGGTTTGAAATTAAGTCTGTCCATTTCGTTAGGGGCAGAGAAATGGAATTAGCATTCCTGTGGTTCTTCAAGAAGTTTTGATTTGTGTTAATTCATTTTTGATGAACTGATTCACACAAACCGGTGCGGTATTTCAGTAGTGGTAAAGTTTGATAATTAGAGGAAAACTCTAAAAATTAAAAATATTTCGGAACGTTTAATTGCATGGATTTATTTTTCTGTGGGATAATTTATCCTTCCTGCAGTTTGGACAGGTTTTTCCTTAACTGTGTTCGCGAATTTCGTTTTAAAATTTGTAGCTCGTGCCCTCATTTTGAATTCTGTTGTGGATTACTGTCGCCATTGCGGGTTTGAAATTAAAACTGCCCATTTAATTCGAGACACAAGAAAAAAATTATAAATTCCGTGATTCTCTCAACAAGTTTACTTAATTCTTTTTTTAAGCGTATTTTTGCTGAAGCAATGAAATATTTAAATACTTTAAAATTTGGAAAATTCGATGCGTTTTTAAAATTACAACTACTTTGGAACATAGAAGTCATTTACGTACATTTATTTTATTTTTCCGTAGTATTCAGACAATCGATTTTAAAAACCGTAAAATACGGCGTATAACGCACACCCATACTTTCAACATGCATTTTTTTATTCTTAGGTATATTTATTCACCGTATAACGCGCACTCCCTTTTTTACGAAGGAACCTGAAAAGTACATGTGCAATGCTATTGTGTTTTGAAGTCAATTTTTCTCGCGCGCGAGAGATATTATCCCAAGATTATGAAAAAATAATATACTTTTAAGACGATAACTCTTTGAGTTCATTAGAAATGTCATTTATTTTAAATAAATAGAATTCCACTCTATGTAGAATTCTTAATTTTTTATGCTCGTCATATTGTTTTATTTTTAAAGCTATCATTTTTATACCCGGCGTATAACCACACCGGTAAACTTCGATCTTATTTTTTGTGTTAAAAAAATGCGCGTTATACGACGGATTTTACTGTAGTTTAAATACCATTTAAATTGATATTCGCAGTAGCGCTTGTTTTGTTACTTAAAATTTGAAAACTAACCCTCCGTCTTTTCTTCGGAATAAAACATCATAAGAATTTCAAACAAAATTCGCTAACAATGTTTACAGAATGATGTTTATTTACATTTAAATCCTTTCTTGAATTATTTTTTTTTTCAAAGAAAATAATAAACATTATATTCTACGTAATGCGTAGCACAAGAATTTTGAAAGTTTTATGTATATTATTATAATTGTGAAAATCATTACTTGTTTACTCTAAAATTAGTCATTCATCAATTTATTTTACTTTATGTAATAATAAACAATCATCCCAGAAAACGTCTTAGCTTGTTTTCAATTTGATTTTTTTTACAGTAGGAGACATTTAGTTACTTTGTTTTCACTTAAGTACAGAATAATATAAAAATAATCAGACACACACAGAAATATCTAATGAAACGCATTATTCGACAAAATAACCCATCTTTATAGCATTTATACAGGTCTTTTCTAAAGCCGTTCCCAAAATAGGCGTCTTGTTGCTTTTTTAACATGAACAAAATATTTTTGCTTAGTGTCATTTTATTGCGATGGATTAAAACATTTTGTTTTATTGTTATGGATGGAAGATGTGTACTTAAAAATAAATAAATATTAATTAGGTACAAGAAGTATATACAGAAAGAGCATTATATGAAATATAAGACAGTAATAAATCTAAGTTTGAAAAAGGCGATAATTTACACGGCACGGGTTCATTTTATAAAAATAATGCAAAATCTATGTTTTCACACACACACACACACACACACACAAGAGTGTCTTAAGCAAACATAACCTCAAATCAGTAGACGTTTGGTAAAAACGTCTTAAATTACATAAGAAATTAATGAACATAACTGACAGAAATAACAAATTCAATTAGAGCAAAATAAATATTCACTGGAAAAGAAAAAAAAGGATATAAAATGAATGGAAGAAAAAAATTTTCAAAAAAAAGGAAAGGAATATAAAAGAATGAGATTTCTCATAGCTTCACTACGAATTCTTATTTCCTAGTTCATGATGCAAAAAATAACTACTTCTGCACCTTCTTCAGTTCAACAAACGTTATCATCTTCATCGTATATCGCTCCAATGAACGAAGTCAAAATCCTTAGGCGGTTCTTTTTTCGAATAGCCCAATGCACAACGATCACTAATCTTAGTATGACTATGCCTCACGAAAAAATAATAAAGGATAACTAAAGGGTTCAATAGTACAGACCGAATCGGTTTTTTTGCTCCGCAAGTCTTTACTGCATAACCTAATTCAGGAAAGACAAAAAAGTGGTAGCATTAATATAGAACAAACGATTCTTTTGTATTATTATGGTTTAAATGAGGAAATTGTCTGGTATACCATTTTATGCATAAGGAAAGGCAAAACAGAGTTTAGGTTGTCTTATGGGTTATTATAAAAAAAAAACAAGAAACACGCTTTTTTGGAACACATTTATTACATTTTAAAAATACCTTGTTATGAACTAAGAATCGTATGAGGTTCAGTCACATTCAAAAATTTATTACATACTGCGTACTTTTAAATTAACCTACGGTATATTTCGGCGTATTACAAGCACCGGGTATAAGACACCCTTATATTTTTAAACTGCATTTTTAATTTTTAGGTATATGTGCCGTATAGCGCTCACTTCGGTCGTAGCTACCACAGTATCAGCCGTATCAATGGTACGGGGCCCCCAAGCTACAAGGGCCCCAACGTATGTAACTACAATCCCAATAACAGGGCTCTAGGAATATTGATACAGGGTCCACTCAGAATTAGCTACGCCAATGACGCTCACCCTACTTGTTGCAAAGAAACCTGAAATGTAAAAATGCACAGTGCTCCTACCTTTTGAAGACATTTATTCGAAGTATTATATAAGGCGTTTGAGCAATGGTACATACTAAAACTACAACCCTAAAGGACAAAAAAAGGGAGGGACACACAAAATTTATAAAATACTCCATTGTTGAAATTTTGTGAGTCATGTCATATCTTTTAAGCGAACAGTTTTTTGATACGTGTAAAAATTACTTTTTAAGCTCAACTTTTCTTTATTTTTAAAGCTCTTTTTTATCATTCGTAAATTTCAATCCTTTTGTCTGTTAAAAGTGCGCGTTATACGCCGGAATACATGATATCTAAAAATCAGGAATACGTTAAAGCAGAGGTACAGTGAGAAAAATTTGTGAGAAAAATTTATTTTAAATAGAAAAGAGTAGTACAGAAAAATGTGCGGCTCTATACACATTACTGGATTAGAAAAACTTCATTAATATTGGAACTTTTTTCAATCTGAAGTAATGCATACCGTAAAATCCGGCGTATAGCGGGCACCGGAGTATAGCTGGCACCGGAGTATAACGCGCACCTATACTTTCAAGCTGCATTTTTTTAATGTTTAGGTATATTCGCCGTACAATGCGCACCCCTCTTTTTACAAAGATTCCTGAAATATTCGTGTGCAATGTTCATATGTTTTGAAATCACATTTATTCGAGTTATTATCCCAAAAGCTCTAAAAAATAGCATACTTCTAGAACTACGACCCTTGTACATAAGGAATGTCATTTCTTTAAAATAAACATAATTCGATATATGTCGAAGTAAAACTTTTTTTCTTATGCTCATCTCTTTTATGTATTTTTAAAGCTCTAACACATTTTCATATCTGGTGTATAACGCGCATTCGTAAATTTCAATCCTATTTTTTGTCTTAAAAATGAGCTGTATACGCCGGATTTTATGGAAATTTGAATCATATTTTTTTAACTTTATACCAACCAACTATATATGAATTAACTTGTAATCGTCCGTAAAAAAATAAATATGAAATTCGACACAGCTCGTAAATTTGCCTTATGATATACCTTTTTTTAAACTTTCAGAGATTATATATATATAAGTGCTCTTATTATTGTATAAGCATTTTTAAAAATAAGTATTTAGATCAGTTACCTTTTTTTACAATGAACTTTGTATATTTATCTTCGCGTATTCTGCAGTTCTAGAATACAGTAAAAAAATCTTGGCGATATCATGAAATCAACCTCGTGTCCTTTTTTTTAACGAATTTAAAGAATAGTGGCGTACCAGCTCGACAAATGCAATTTGTTCAGCATTGCAAGGCACTGATTAGTCACGAGAAAGACTTATCCAACCTATAATTAGACTATGTATCTTCCGAGAAAAGAACACGCACGCACTGAGTGTGTGCCATTTGGCGAAATTGCTAATACGCACTTATCGATGCTCAGTTGACAAAAATTGCCAGATGATCAGACGATTCGGACGCAGACAGAGTGGCAAGAGGAACATCAAGGACCCCTTTATTAAATCGAGCAGACTGCTATGATTTATATATAACACCAAATTAGCAGTTGTACTGGCTCCTTGTGAGGTCTAAGCCTTGGGGCAGGGACTCAGAAGCACAAATTATCTTACCATCCATTCCAACAGAACACATGCATAAGAAAGTACATTTGTCATCAAAAGGAAAGCTCTTGGCGACCGATCGTGAGTCCATTCCCTCAAACAACGGTCACTTAAAAGATTCGGATTCATTAGACATATGGGCTAATGGATTTAAATTCGGTTTCTTTCTAATGGCGTTTTATGGGTGTTTATTGAGATAGTTTCTTAGAGGGAAACAGCGATGAATGAATTTCTTATTGTTCTATATGAGCAACAGTAACTTACGTAGCATATGTAGAGATCTATAAATATGTCTGGATGGATCAGAATGTTATTCATAAAAATATGCGTGGAGCAAGTATTTCTGAAATCCATTTATAACTACCCTTTTTGTCCCATATATGGATTTATTGATAATTTTACACAAATCAAACTTTTTTTTCCGGTATTAAGTAAAATACAATATATTGTTGAAAGTAATTTATATTTTTATGTGCTGAAGGAATACTTTTTTAGTGTTTTTTAATGCAATTATACGCATAAATACACACGCAATGATTAAAATAACTCGATCCCAGTGGCGCATATAAGGGGGACCAGGTCCAGACCCCCCCCCCGATAGCTCTTGAACATTTTTCGATTGATGATAATTCCATAAATATAAGTAAAATCTACTAAAGTATTTGTAATGAACAATTTATTTTATTAATTAATACTAATTATTAGTTCAATAATTTATTTTTTACTGATTTTTGTTCCCAAAATCAATAAAATCAAAAGAATAAGTTTGGCGTCATATTGAAGTATGATACGAGAATGGTGGTCTTTCGACCCTGCCCCCCCCCCATTGAGAAATTTTTGAGTGGGCTACTGCTGGATCCCTATATAAGAATTATGTATTTACAAATAATCAACTGAAATACATTGTTACGTAATATCATTTAGAGTTTTAAATTTCCCTATTTCTTTTAATATTTAGAGAGATAAAGTAGATTTCAAATTCTCCTAAGTAACATAAATATATAGATTCTTCTGAATATTTGGCACCAATCTTTTATTCTCCCCTGCCCTTCCCATATTTTTGTTGTTGTTATTTTTTTTTTCTGATAAAGTCAGGATGTTAAATTTCTAAAAAATGCAATGAATATTTTAAATGAAAGCAGATTAGTATATAAATAATAAATACAAATAAATTTACAGCATAAATTGCTTTTTCTGTTTCACTTGCACAATGAAATGGTAATTCAGATAACTGCAGAAATTTTCGACATCATAAGCACCTTTTCCGTATTAATAAGTAGTTTTTAGACTATGGCCAGGGACGGTTAACAGCATGGGCCAACTGGGGGGCTGGTTCTCGACTCGATCCGAATGAGATCATGATCTAAATTATTTCAGTCGTTAAATGTTATTCCCGAACATCTTTTTCGAAAATCCGGACATTTCGAACTATATGGCATCATTATGTCATGACCATCTCTAGGCCTAAGCCTACCACCATCACACTCTCAATACTAATTTAGTTAGATACTCAAGGCTGCAGTCGGTCGAGTGGGTTTGTATCTGGGATTTTGAAATTGTGAGTCATACACTTATATTTGTTACGAATTATCGCTTGTACGAGTGTTTGTCATCGTATGCTATATACTGTCTACTCAAAAAGGACGCAGGTGGAGCCTAATTTTGCATAAGGGCCTAGGACCTCAATGAGTCTTAAGACGTCATTGACTGTGGTGATCATAATACAGAAAAACATTTATTAAAAACAAAATTGGGTGGATATTGTCACATTCAATTAAAGAATCTAAGCGATATGAAGTGTTCAAGAAATACGTGTATTTATTTCATATTGAAATTGTAAATGTTTGTGTAGTTTTCAATCTTAAGCAAAATATTTAAGCGCAGTAGACTTTTAACAAAACGCGGAAGTAATAAGCCATTTGCAATATAGCTTATCCATTGAAAAATCAGAAACAATACAGTCTTTCAGTCATAATTTGGTGATTAATAATTACAACTTAACTATGCTGATTCAACAAAAGGCTCTGGAACACTTGGAAAAATAAACAATCGCAGGCATCTAGCCAAATGCAAAGGTAAAGGTTAAATCTTCTGGTAAAATCAATCTCTCCAACAGATTTTCATGCTGCATTCATTCCTCTAGCCTGCTAGTGTACTTAATCCGTTCTAAAAACAAAACTAGAGAGACCGGACCTTTTGTAGCGTCTGTGAATGGCAGCATTGGAAGTAATTATCTAGGGCTTAAAGATATTGCCCGAGGAGGATTATAAATTATGCATAACTGTGAAAGTGGATGAGAGGTATCTTTTCTCGGATAAAGGAACACTGCGCGGAATGATTTTCGGCGTTTTTAATCGCACTCATTATTTTAATTCGGTGAAAAGATAAATTAAGAGTGGACTTCTCTGTGATTGCTTTCACAATTTTAATCCTGGAGCCTTAACGAGTTTGGGGAAATGAAAGCGGCCGACCCTTTTGTATAAGACGGAATAGAAAAGATATTACCTGTCTCTCTCACACCTAACTAATGAATGCTTTCTAAATGGTACGGCAAGGTTAGGTTAGGTTAGGTTAAGATGTGATTAATGAGAAGACATGTCTGAACTAAACAACCAAATTATGGAATAAGGTGACGAGCCATTTTTAATTAGTTTTCGTTATTTTTATGTTTAACAATTGCAGTTGTATGTAACTTAGCAGAAAGAGTTTATAATTCAGAAATATTTTTCTAAATTATCAACAATTTCCAGGAAGAAATTCCTAATTCATGATTAAATTGATGGTATTTACTACTTCGTCGGTTGCATAGCAAAAATGTTCTTAAGCCACTTTTAAAAAGATCTTATAAAATAACTTATTTGTGTATAAGCGCATGACGTGACAAGCAGCAAGTTAGCAAATAGTAATATTTAGCTACAAAAATTTAGCTACAATACACAAAATTAGAATTTTAACCTTACAGGACCATAAAGTAAACAACTATTTATTTTAGTTTGTTTAAACGTAAAATAAATAAAAATCATAAGACAGTGGCGCACACGCGAGGGGGAGATATCCGTGGGTCTGGACCCCTCCCATCCCCCATCGACCTCGATTTTATTACTATTATTATTATTATTATTATTATTGATTATAATCCCACGTATATAGTACATAAAATAATTTCGAACGAAGGTAACAAATTGTTATAAAAATTTATTTCATTAATTAAAGCTAATTATTTATTCAATAGCTTATTTTTTTACTCTCTCTCTCTCTCTTTTGGGTTCCCAACAATTGATAAAATCAAAATATATTTGATGGTATATCCGGGTATGAGGCAAGAATGGTGGACTTCCTCCCCCTTGGAAAATTCCTCTGTGCGCCACTATGGTAAGAAAACTACATAAATGTGTACTTTTTTATGGATAAATGTGCACTTTTTTTAATCAGGGATTTGTTTTTATTTCTTCATACATTCTTTATTATTGCACAAAATTTTCTTCCTGAGTAACCGAATGAGAAAACACAGAAGCATATAATTACATAACACTATAAACTGAATAAGTAATGAAAGAATAAGAATACAGAGCAGACGAATGTTTTATTATTCGGGTTAATTGATTTGACAGTTCTTTTTAAAAAAGCGTTTCTTTCACGTAATTGCGTTTGAAATGTGTTCTATTATGACATTCTGTAAAAAATGCTGATAAGGTTGAAATTAAGTGCTACAATCACCAGGTTCAAAATAGGAGAAAATGTTTCCATTAGTTGTAGAAGGGTTAAACATTTTTTTCTTAAAGTAAAGCGTTTTAAATTATTAACATACAAAAAATGTCAAATGAATAAACCTTTCATTTTCAAAAGCAAATTACCTTTTTCTTGTACATTCAGATTTCAGAAATGCTTTGTACATCAAAATTACATTTCATTTTACGCACAAATTTTGACAAACCTGCTCAGTATATTTATTACATAATAAAACTTTTTTATTTGTTCGAATCTTAGTCTTCATAAGATTCACTAATGGAACTCATAGAGCAAATTGTTTATCATGAAATAGAAAGAGGTAGGTATATTGCAAAAAACTTCACTACATTTGCAATCTTCAACCATCTTTGTTGCTATTTTATTTATCCTGATATGATCAGCAAGTGAATATTTTACGTAACCGAAAAAACTCAATTATGATTACTATTACCTGGGAAAAAATAACGACTAAAGTGAATGTTCAGACTATCCAAGACCTTTTTTATACGAGTTCTCATCATATTGGCTCATAGGCCCCCTACAAATATTAGTAATTCTACACACGCAAGGGAAAATTCAATAAGTAAACTTTCTTTGTGATAAGCGACAACAGCGTTTATGTTCTAAAGCCAGGTGTGCAACAATAATTGCCTTCCAATTAGAATTTTTCTTGCTGTCTTTTCTTTCGGCACTATTAAGCGATTTATTACCCAATAATCGTGTCACGGATGGAGAAAAAAAATTTACTATCAGAATGATTCAAATACTGTGAAGGAAATTTGCGATCCTTAAAACTTTTCTTTTTCTTCTTTTCCTACGGATTTATGGACGAAAGAAACCATTCTACGGTGGCCAGATGCTAACTGCATGTCATTCATGGAGTAAAACGATCGAATCACGCAAAAGAACGAGTGTAACGAGTTAGTATAATCTTCTCAAAATATTTACGATTTTCTGTTTTCCAATAATTGGCCTATAATCACCCTTTGGCGATCAAAGCCGACTACTGAAACAAGAATGAATACAAGAGCAGGGTTATAGTATCGTTCGGCAACTATTGAAACTAGTATGTTTGGCATAAGTTTGATTCATGATGCTTAATACTAATGAGACAATTTTACTCAACATTACCCCCCCCCCTCCCCAAATATGTACTTTTTACAACGAAATGTTGAATAGCATACATGTTTTTGGCTCATCATATACATGATGGTATTTGGTGGAGTAACCACGAATCGATGCGTCTGATTACCATCAACTCGATGTCCATGTGATATAATCTACATATCGTGCTAACGTTAACGATATAAGAACAAGTATCTGTTCAATGAGTTGAGGGCGATGATTTCGATCTAGTGCTCAAGATTAATCCCAAAATATTAAACACGTTTTGTTTGGGAATCATATAAGAAATGCCGCAAAATCCGGCGTATAACGCGCACCTGTACAATCAAGCTGCAATTTTTAATTTTAAGGTATATTCGCTGCATAACGTGCACCCCCACCCCCTTTTTTTAGGAAGAAACCTGAAATACATGCGTGCGCAATGCTCTTGTTTTAAAGTAATTTATTCGAGGTATTATCCCAAGCTTTAGAAAAAAATAGTATACTTCCAGAACTGCAACCCTTTAGTTCTTAAGAAGTGTCATTTTTTTTTTTTTTTTAATGAACAATATTTCTATTTGTGTAGAAGCCTAACTTTTTTCTATGCTTATCTTTTTTTTAATTGTAAAGCTCTCACTTTTATACCTGGGGTACCCGTAAATTTCGATCTTATTTTTTTTTTATGTTCTAAGTGCGCGTTATACGCCGGATTTTACGGCGTTAGTCTTTAATTCCTGTTGTGATTAAATAGAAATATTTTCTTCGGATAAACTTTATCACCATGCATCTCCTCATATACATTGTTTATAGTTAAAAGAAGGGACTTTAAACATTAAAAGGATATTAAGGTCACAATGAAAGAGTGAGTAGGTGAAAATATTTACGTCGCAGTTCAGCTACTCGAGAGCTTTTGGCGACGGACCTCATAATTTTGAACAAGAAATGAAGTCGACACCTGAGCTGGCATCTCCCTCTCCTAACTACCTCACCAACGGGAATACGTTTGAGTTCTCGACAGATTCAACGTGCATTGTTCCCCCCACACGGCAGGACTTCAGTGGTACTATACTCGAACTCAAGATACGATGGCCACAAGTCCGTTACATTGACCACTAGGTTACTGCGGCCACAAGTTCATAAGGCATCAAAATAAAATTGCGTATAACAAAAAACTATACATAGTGTGTTTTACATCTTTAATGAAATTCAAATGATCACATTCGGATGTTTAATTTTAAAAAAAGAAGAAAATTCAATGTAGCCACTAGCTTATAATGAAAAAACTACTTGTCAAGTTTACAATTTTTTCGAAGAATCTTACTTCAGTTATTAGTAAATAACGATTAAAGGGGATCTTTAAATGCCCTTTTGCACGAGTCAACCTTTGCCGCACAAAACAGAAGAAGCAGACAGTCGGGAGTTAGTTTTAAATATAAATCGCAAAGGTCCCCTTCACACGTGTCAACTCACACTACCAACTGTGCCACTCCCTCAAGAATTCGAAAACTACGTTCCATCTTAGTTGACTCAACTAAAAGAATATTGTATAAGCTACTCTCTTCACATGCGGTTACTTGTGTATTGAAAATACTGAAAGCTTTTTATTGCTTCTTCCGACTCAATCATTGTACCGAAGAGTCCCGACACTCCCTTTTTAGTCAACTTTGAGTCCACGTGTGAAAGGAATTAACTTCCCCCTTCACACCAGAAGAGTGGTGACATTAAACGAATTGACTGGCATAAAATTGCCTCGTGTGAAACTATCCTAAGGATGGTTTCAGAATTGAGAAAACACTAGCGGAATATCCTCCGAAATTCAGTGTATATCTTTGATAGTCAAATGGTATTTAATATAATTTATGAATTTTCTTTCTAAGAAAAGTTTGAAAATAATACGCAAAGTTTTACAAAGGACAGTTTTAACATATTTTTTTTTCTGTTGCGAATATAAATCTTCACAAAAATGTTAACACATGCTGTGCTAATTCCATTTGAAATTTGATCAGATATAGCAATTGGATAGCTTAAAAAACATTTTAAAATGAGCCCCAAATAAACTTTATTTTGTTTTGACAATTCAAAATAACTATATCAGGCAAATATCAATCAAATGCAAGCTATATCATCAAAATAGCAAAACATGTCATCACATATTAGAAATATAAATGAATTTTAGCCTTTAAAATCTTTCAGAAATCGTTCTTTTACGGAAATACCCAACATTATGAAATCAAAGATGCATTAATTTTAATTAAAAATAATTTAGTAAGCCATATAGTTAGAAACTCGCTGGAAATCAATGATCTCCTCTTTCAGTGAAAGGTGAATTCGCACCCCCAAGCAGCAATACTATTAAATAACTCCCAAACCCGGCAACCCCCAAATTGCCGAGAAACAAAACAAAAGGCAAGCGGATCTTTTATTTATGGCTCGCAATTACATCACCGGGGCATTTCCAGATCTCGCTTTATCATACAAATGACGCTAAACATTGTCGTTCGAATTCCACAGCGTGTGCAAGGGTGACAGTAGCCGGTTCCCTAAAGTTAAGAGAACGAAAAAAAGAACAAAAGAAAAAAATCCAGCGATTTTTTATGTCCCCCTATTCGCCCCAGGTGTCGCAAGACAAGCGCATAAATTGAATGTTTCGTTTTTATAGTTCTTCCGCAAAATAAACAAAGCACGCTGCGTTAAAAAAAAAAATGCACTAAAGGAAAACGCAATAAAAGATACTTTCTTTCTAGCTCGAAGCATTGTAATTGTGAAAGGGAAATTTTGAAGTTGAATCGAGAAATAAAAGGTTTAGCTCTTCATTCGCTGAACGTATAATTTGTTCAAGAATCTCTATCCGTTGTCATCTTTTCAATTCTGAAGTTGTGGAGATCGTTTCCAGTGAGTGGAAATACGCGTGCCAGCCAAAAGAGCAAAAGTAAATTGTTTTAGTGTTCGGAAGGAAAGGGGGGGGGGGATCTTTTGCACGAATCCGTGTTATTAACTTTCTCAGAAATAAACAAATAAAATGCTCTTAAGGGATTAACTAATATTGGATTAGAGTCTGGTATACTAGAAATCGTTAGAGGATTTGTGCAATATGAGACAAATATCTCTTCAGAGTAAATTCTCAAGCAATATTTTATTTACAACATTCTTAGTATAAAATAGCTTTTTTATCCCTATAATGACTTCTTTGCTAAAACCAAAAGTTAATATTCGCTAAATAAAAGTTATATTCCTTTTAAATTAAATCGTTTGGTGAGAATATCCACAGAAGAAAAATACAATATTCGATAAATATGAATTGCATTTTTATTTTTTTAAATAAAAAAAAACTAGAATTTGTGTAATTGTTTTCACAAACTTTTTACAAAAATATTAATTTTACTCGTACATAAATTTTCTTAATTATGTTAAAAAGTTTAATTAATTCTCATTTCATTCTTTGAAGAGTTTTTTTCCCTGAACTATCTTAAGCCTAAATTTAAAGATGGTTTTCTAAAACGATTCATGAACATTGAAAATGTCATTGAAGCGACTGAATTCTAAAAAAAAAGATATTTTTTTCGAGTAGCAGATACGTTGCTAGTAATAAAAAATTATTGCCAAGATAACTAAATTTTTTAAAATATAATTTTGTAGGGGAAAAAATGTAATTTTTTTTAGCTTTAATCGCAGCTACAATAGTAAATATTTCCCCCTTTTCTTAATGCTTTCCTACTCAGAATATAGAACTTTGTTTTAAAAAAAAACGAATAAAGTTTTTTAACTAGTAAAAAAAAAATATCACACTATACTTTTTTTAAAATTCAAATCAGAACATATTTCTTTTTTTAAAAAAAATTATAATAGATATTTTATAATAAAAAATAGAAATTATGGTTTTGAAACAAAAAAAAATTCGAGAAATTAAGTAATATAAACGTATAAAGTGCGATCTAAACTTACATATCAATTTGCTTCCCATCAACAAAATATTGCTTAGATATAATTAAAACTCAGAAATGGTAAACAGGGCAAAATATCCCCCCCCCCTTCTTTTATATTGAAGAACGTTAATAAGGGGTTTCACACCCAACATCGAACATCAATCTTAAAATTTTTCTCAAGCAGTTTAACCCTCCACCGACATTTCTCCTTTTTTCCAAATGTTCAATTAACAGTTTTCTACACACTCTAGAATTTTTCTCTGTATGGTTATCGAAATTCTACTCTACGATTATTTCCGTTCCAAAAGGGAAAAGTGGGTTTATTTTTCCCTCGAAGCGGGATTTTTTAACGACGACTCACCGAGTTAACGAGGGGGTTTGTTCGTAATGACTAACGTTGGGCAGGAGGAATTTGTGGGAGTTCTTTCACTAACACGCCTTTTCCGTATTCCAGGTAAAGAGAACCACAGAAACACAGCAAAAAATGGTAATTTTTTCTTATTCAATGTTTATGTGGTCTAAAAATCATCTACTGTGTGTGTGTGTGTGTGTGTGTGTGTGTGTGTGTGTGTGTGTGTGTGGTGTGTGTGTGTGTGTGTGTGGTGTGTGTGTGTGTTGGTGTGTGTGTGTGTAGCTTGTGTCATATCATTCCACATAATTTTAACAAGAAGTGGGAAGGGGAAGAAAAACATGAAAAATTACAATCAAAAATGTATTTCTTAAACAAATTACTTGCAAATTTGAATCTTTCTAGAATCTATGAATAAGATTTAATATGTATCAATTCCAGTAGCGCACACAAAAATTTTTCAAGGGGGAAGTCCATGGTCGAAAGTCCCCCCCCCCCCAACTCGTATCATGCCTCAAGACAACCCCAATCGATTCTTTTGATTTTGTCGATTTTATTAACAAAAAACAGTAAAAAATAAATTATTGAATTAATAATTAGAACTAATTCATAAAATAAATTGTTAATTACAAGTACTTAATTAAAATTTACGTTTATATATATATATATATATTATATATATATATATATATATAAACAGAAGAAAACTCAAAGGTTTTGGGGGGTCTGGACCCCCAGGACACCCCCCTTGGGTGCGACCCTGATTAATTCATAATCTTAATATTAAGAAATTATTTTTCAAATAATTACCAATCTGCGTTCAACGATATTCATCATAATTATTTTTGTAAAAGATGGTATTCAATAAATTGCCGTGTGTACCTTATACACAATAGTACTAACGTATTTCTTGAGTGCATGATTTTTGAAATATTAGGGACTGAACAGTGATTAGTTGAAGAAGGTTAATTTTAAGACTTGGGTCAACTGAGCTCGGGTCCAGGGCTCCGGAGAGAGCCTTGTCTAGTTCTCGTCTCGGTATAAATAAGATCGTGACTCTAATAATTTTAATCCTTAAGTGCTATTCACGGACGTATTATCCGAAAAACTGGGCATATGAAAGCATATGAAAAATGAAGGGGGAGGGAGAAAGCGAGATTAAATAAAAGAAATTTATACATTTTCTCGTCTCACATAGTCATTGCAGCAAAAACTCAACAGTGCCCCCGACACCCATTGGGCGACTCCCAAACGGCAGGCCCCTTTTCTTCCTTTAACGGCCAGGCATTACAACAGGCGGAGGCACGTACACCCCACGTCTAACAACTCTTCGCATATCCTTTCGCGTAATTCGATCGAACGCCGACCATCTCAAGACGAACTTTTAAGAGCGACGTAATAAACGGTAATTGGCAGTGATTTCGAGGCGGCCATTTTTGTAACTGGGAGTGTAACAGACTTTGCTTTCTATTTTTTTACTTGCCCTTTTCCGGTTTATTTATAGGCAGGTAGGTAATTGAATACTCTAGGTGATTGCAGGGTGCGATTCGGACGGTGTGATCAGACTCTTAAATAAGGCAGACGACTTTTGGAGGGGGACAGGTGTTGGTTGACCGAGGTACTCCTAACATTCTTAAATTTACATTCTAGAAGGACGAGAAGTTGCTTGTTGGGGTGAGGTTTGGTTTTGTCAAACATGTTTAGGTCATTTATATTAGAGCAGTTATAAGAGGCCCTTTTTGGTCCCTCATGTTTGTATGTTTCAAATTTTCAAAATATTTGTATTTTAGTCGGTCCAATTAAAATTCCTTCAAATCTTTCAAGTATCAGTTTGGATATTGTCTCTTCAATAGAGAAAATCTATTTAAATGTTCATAATTCAATGTTTGTGATGTCTCTATTATGCAAGCACTCTTTATCTACTTTAATGCAAGGGAAAGGTTATTGACCTCTTCAAAAGTGAACTCCATCTTTTGAAACTTTTAAAACAAAACAAAAATTCAATAAATATGTGTTTTGATCGCTATAATGTAAAATTTAAAATCCCAGATATAGATGGACTGTGTTCTACACTCAATAAACAATTTAAAAGTAAAAATAAATATTTTGATAGCTAAAAAAAAATAATTAAAAAAATGCAAGTTGAAGATAAATTGAATATATTAAAAATATGTGTGTAAGAATAGTGTTATTTTATATAGAATATTACATATTTTCTAAAATAATAATGATGTAATATTCTTGATAAAGATGATTTTAGTTTATTTTATGCCGAATAAATATATTCTGAGCTCTGATACGTTTCACCCCTATATATATACAACTGAAATTAATGCAAGGTTTAACTTTTCTTCTAAAGAAATAGGGAAAAAATAACGAATTGTAAAAATTTCAATTTATTTTTTTATGCTGAATGCTAAAACGTATTAATATTTTCTTAGAAATTAAACGTGGAATATCTCGAATAGTAATATCTGGATAAAAATGAACAAATACATTCGGTATCTTCTTCTATACACTTTATACCTTCCAAATTTCAGATTCATATTTTACACGCAATATTTTGAGTAACATTACAGGGAACTTTTATTTTGGATAATGTTTCTCAAAAACAAAATAAGATGATCTCTATATTATTCATGAATGCATCTTTGAAATAACATTTGTTCATCCGTTCAGACGAATTTATGCACAAATCTACATTTTATGCGATCTTTCCTTAAGTTCTTAAGTAAGAAATTTACATATATTTCTAAACACACATGCTAATTACGTGTGTTCGTTACAGACTTTTATTGGCAGACCGCCTAAAGTTCTGTAAAATTTAAAGTGAATGTTTCGTTTACGTCAATGTTCATCGTCACTATTTATTACAAACTAATTGAAATATTTCAACATTTTGTTTGCCAAAATGACTTTTCTAAGAGCGTTTTTTTCTCTTAAGTTAAATTCTTAATCGAACATATTACGCCTAATCCTTATTTTGTTTACGTGAGCTCTGTTAACGTCGTCTTTATGATTTACTGAAAATACAAACATACACATTAAAAATAAAGAAAACATGTAATTTTTTAAAACTTTTATTTATTAATTTATTATGAAAAACTTTTATTTTATTTTGAAAAACTTTCATTTATTTATTTTGATGAAATTGTCGAGATAATTTTGATACCTTAATTTGATCTTTCTTTGATCGATAAAAAGCAAAAGTTAAGGAAAAATTAAGATAAACATTTCAGCAAATTACCCTCTACTTTAATTGTTATGTAAATATTTTTTTTTATCTAATTGACCACATTTGATCAGAATTAAATATCTGAGCACAAATGATAATTGTTTAGTACAAAAAATACAATTTCCTAAACATAACGACAAGAAATAACACTTTATTTTATAAGTTTAATTATTATAATTCATCTTTTATGTAGATACCTCAAGAAAAATAAATTCGTCGCCTCAGAGCGTCAGTAAATTTTAAAAAGCACATACACTCTTTCTTTTTCTCTCATTTTTTTTTCTTTGGAGGGGGAGGGGGTCCAAAAAAACTTTTTATTCTTTGATCGATAATGATCTTGTATATACTCCCTTTTCCCCACGAAACATTAAATTCTTTTTCCATGGTAAAATTTCATTTTGAAAAACGGCCGAAACACCAAAAGAGGAAGGAGAAAAAACTTATTCTGTGATTTTTAATTCAAAGAAATGATTGATTGAGTTATTCATAATTGATTACCTACAGCAAAATATTTTTTCCCTTTAGTTAGCTTCTCAATAATAAAGTTTGTGTGTTTAAAATTAAGCG
The DNA here is from genome assembly GCA_019973975.1 of Trichonephila clavata. NCBI lineage: Eukaryota > Metazoa > Arthropoda > Arachnida > Araneae > Nephilidae > Trichonephila > Trichonephila clavata. The sequence goes on along the minus strand of BMAO01033870.1, from coordinate 68,870 downwards.
AGAGAGAAAAGTTAAATAAAATAGAAAGATTTCTCAAATGTTTTAATTTAAACCCACTATTTAAATAACCACAAAACTAAAGAAAGCGTATCTAATCCAACATTTATCAAGATAGTCTTCGCAAAATTTGAGAAAACTTGATCCGACTTACATTTTTAAAATAGGAAGAGAAAAATGTTTTTGTATTCGAATATAAATTTCAAGCAATTTGATAAAAAGACAAAAATACACTATAATCGAAATCAAAGAGAGAAAAATAACGTAAGAACTCAAAATTTAATTTTTATCACTGTTGTTTTAAATTTAAACTTATATTTATGTAAGGTGATGAAACGTATGGTGTGCAAATAAGTAAACAAATAAAACTTGTCATGGCAAAAGAGAGTAACATATTAAATATATGCTGCTTTTTACATTATTTTATTCAGAATATGATACATATGATGGAACGTTTTATTTTTTTTTTAAATCTTTTCTCTATGTGTTGCACATATTCGTGTCTTATTATTTTATAATATTAGTTTAACACTAGAACGACCGGGATTCCGATTACCCTTAAACATCTGCCTGTGTCGCTTCGACACCGCGATATAAAATATTTAAAGTAATTGTTTTAACTATATAATTGCAGGACTACTGTTCTGTAGGTGTAACGGATTCTGTCTCAGTTGAATCTTGAACTGGGCTTCAGCATAACTAGATGTGCTGTTGTTTACTCGTATATTTTAAATCAAACTCTTTTTCTTGGCTTCGGTGTACCGGGTGCCGTTGTTTTCTTGGATTTTTATCTCGAATATTAGAATTTATTCTTTCAGTCATTCAGTCTAATAATTGTGATAATTAGTTAAAGAATGTTACGTTTATCGTTGAAAGTTTTTGTTACCAGTAAATCCAGGAAAAAGACAAATTCTAGGACTCCCGAATATTATTATTTTATAACACCACACACACACGCAACAGTATTTATTACAGTAGGGTTTAGTTGTTAAGACTTTTTACTATTATTTCATGTAATTATCATATATTATGACCCTTTATATCATAAAAAATTGACGTTGACATTATGTTTCGCGAAGCTTGTTGGACCACTACTTTGTCGCCAAACATTTCGAGTCTCAAATCTGCCAGGAATAATACTATTATGCAATATCCATTCTGTGCCACCTCTATACATCAGGATTTACTGGAATATTATCAAATTTTCTAGTGTTAATAACTATCAATCTAGTGTTAATACCTGAGACACTCTTACAAAGAAATTTATTGTTCATATTTGAGCAATTAATTTTATTTTTTTTAACTTCAGGCAAACGCTATCTCTAAGCCACCGAGCCGACACGTGTTATATTAAGGTATCCGAACACGTTAAAAATGGCCAATTTCGGTTAAGACAAATAATGCTTTGTTTTTTATTTTATGGAATAGAGCTTTCTTTTGGGCTTTACAAAACATACTTTTGTTTTGTTTCTACGCTACCTAGAGGCCAAGTTACAATCAGTTTTATGAAGTTAGAAAAACCAGAAGTGGGGTCTTTGATCTTCGAGAAATGGGCATTTAACTTGCTCAAAATCTATCATGGCGAGACTGATAACTCAAAATGTTACAAATGTTTTTCTCTAAAACTTTTTGAACCTGATATTTACGTTATTTTCTGGAGAATGTACTAAAATATTTCTTATTGTATGAATACTTTTTGAATTTTGGCTTGTTATTTAAACAATGGTCTCATATGTGAATGTCACATTTCTTATAATGTTTACTCAATCAGCTCTCTAAAATTTTCAAATTTTAATAAACATTACAATTTTAGTACATTTTCTAGATAAATGCATCTAATTTTTTTTGTAATACTTTTACATATATAAGTTTATTACCTTTTTCCTCTGATTGCTTTGAAGTTTTTCAAAAATATTGCTAAAATTTCACTTATAGTTGTGATTTTTGTAAAATTTAGGTAATTTAATATTAGTATTTATTGGTATTGAATCCTAAAAAGGCATTTATAATGATGTTTAAATATGATATTTTGCTAAAAAGTACTCCAAACGTGTTCGGATACCTTCACTTGAATTATGTTAACTGATCAGACTCAATTTTAAAATTTTGAAATAACAAAGTTGCTTATCGATAAATGAATGAAAATTAATACTGTCCGTTTTCCAAAAGAAATTCAAACAGCAATTTTTCACGAAAATTTCTAAGCACTTACAAAAAATTACCGCATTGTTTATTTAAAAAAAAATCCCTACATATACCAAATACTATTTGCTTACACAAAACAATAACCGAAACTCCGATACCTTACAGACTAAATTTGACGAAAATTATTTTTTTATCCTCATCATTTTCTTTCAGAAATTCGCTTACTAACCAAATATTCTGACTTGTTAACTGCAGCAAAACCACGCTTATAGATAGGACATGATTTATCTAACAAAAACAGAATATTTCATAACATCAACTCATGCATAAACTCACCGCCATTACTTTTCGCTGCAGCAGTCGACAACAAAGCTAATAATATCACAAAAATCATTCTTCTCCGATGCACTCCTTTCTTTTTCCAACGAGAAAACTCTCTTCCTAGAAAAAGAAACAAAAACAAAAAAATAAATAAATAACATTAATAATAAAAACAACAGGATCGCAAAATCCAGAAACATGCAATCAGAATAAGAAAATAAAAACACTGCAAAAGAAAAAGAAAACGAATAAATGCTAATGGTTGAGATGCTGCACTTTGCCGTTGTGTTTAGGTTATTATTATTATTATATTTTTTTTTACTTGAACACATGTGGCTTATACCAAAGGTTTTCGAAAGCAAATTTCAGCTGCAATGTCTGTGACAGCGCATATCATTCATTTCGTTCTGTTAATGTAGAATTATTGCTCTTTCGTGGTGGCTGATTTTCGGAAAATTCTAAAAATCATTCCCATTGCACCAAATGTAATCCATCACGTCTATAATAACAGAAACAAACCCCAGCGTGGATAGGGTAAAATAAAAATATTAAAAAATATATTTGGGTAATACCTTTGGAATTATTGTTTTCGACGCTTCCGCAAAAGAAAGCAAAGAACAACACATCCATGATTTAAATTTGTCCATCTTTCAAATAGCAAAGAATTTTCTTTTGAAAAAACGAGAAAGGTAAAAAGAAAAAAGAATGCAAAAAAAAATTTTTTTTTTCGCCGTTCAATTTCAAGGATAGTTTACTTTCAGTGCTTCTAACTCAAAAACATTGATGGAGTAGAAAATGGCAGTTCGTGTTTCCCAATAGAAGTTAAATTCCAAATATTTTTCTCCGCAATCACGGATCAATTAATAGTCATCAATCTTTGAAAAACATATGCGATACCCTTGAACAAAAGCGATATGGTTATATGAACAAAGCATTTGAATGTTAAAAGAATCGGGTGTACGAGCAAAGACAATTTTTTTTAAAAATAAAAACACGGTAAATTTAGCCCTAATAAAACACCAAATCATAAAAATACAAAAGGCACACTGCTAAAATCTATTATGAATTAAAAATTTGAATTGATTTTGTTCAAAAATTTAAAAACATTAAAAAGATGTTTGTCATTTTAGATAACGTCTTGTGGATTTATAACAGGAATAATTAACTTTAAAAGGAAAATACATCATTTAAGTCACGCTCCGATTTCATTATTATTATTAATATATAAAGAGGATTGGTATTACTACAAGAATTAGCAAGAAGGCTTCTACTATATAAGCATTATTTACAAGGCATATATTTATATTTTAAAAAATTAATTGCTTTGAAAGAATCATGTAATTTAAGATGTGATGAATGCACTTTAAATACAACTTTAAGTATAAATTAATCCAATATTTTAAGTCTTTTCAATGTGATATTAGTATTTGTATTATGAATTTAGTACTCTTAGAGTGATATTAATGTTCTTATACTTACTGCTATGCTACAATTCAGCCAGTAATATTACAGCTTTGAATATGTATTTGGATCCGGATCTGGCAATAAGTTGTTTATTGTTCACTGATTCATCGTGATCTAAGCGTTTTTGAAAGCATCTTTAGGTAAGTTAACTATTTTTTATATAATGATTTTAGAATATCTATCAATTATGTTCAATGGGATTTCGCGCGGTTTCTTTCTCGGCTAGCCACAAAACTGTTTGTGAACCCCACTTTTATATAAAATTAAAAGCTCTCCTAAGTCACCATTGTTTATAGTATTACAGCATCCTTATTTGTAAGTTTTTAATATCTGTTTGATTTTTTTTTATCTAAAGTGTTCGAATCAGTTCTGTCTCTCCAATAGAGATTATCAAAACCATATACATATAAACCATACGTATAAAATATAACCAAAACCAAACATCTAACTTACACAAATCAAAATAAACGATGGATTTAAGAGTAATGTTTATTTCCACTTCATTAAAAGTAATTTAAAAATAAAAAGTGATTAAAAATAGTTTTAGAATGTCACTATTCTTAATTCGATTCATATATATATGTGTGTGTGTGCGTGTGTGTATTCATAAAATTCTAAATGAATTTACAGTATTGTTAAAGCAATTTTGCAGCATTTAAGAACGTTTTTAAAGTTGATTTCCTTAATAAAACTTTAAAAAGAAACTAAAAGTAACGTTTCAACATTTTGTGGAATGGACTAAGAGTGCAAATAAGATAAACTAAATAATATTATCATATTATTCGTATCAAATTAAATGCATTAAAAATTATAATATTTTAATGTTATTGTGTAACTACAATATTGATTTCATTATACTCCTAATATTACACTGACAAATTGCCAGAAAAATTCGCAGAAATCCTTATTCATTTATCTAAATGTAAATATTAAATATTGCTTCTGTATGTAATTTATCATTTAAAATAATTATCCGATTTGATCTAACTGCCCTACATTCTCAGCTTTTTCTTGACCAAATATTTTTTTCAAAGACCAGACTATTCTGTATTCCACTGATGACCAGCTTTCAAAAGGAGAACGAATTGATAATTTGATCAAATTGCAGAAAATAACTGAAACACCCGTAGGAATTTGTCCCTCACGAAACAATTCATCTCAATCTTCCTCAACTCATTAAAGTGTGGCAAATTATTTTTAAGTTGATATGAAAACGAGCTTATCTACTTCCACGGTTATTATTGCATAATTTATTTTGACAAAAACAGAACAATGGATACACGATTTTGTTACATGCAGGAAGGCGGAAGCAAAGAAATCATAATAGAAAGACTAAAAAATAAAGTAATAAATAGTTCATGGGACTGTAAAGAAGGAAATTGAATTGCTAAGAAAGAAAAAAAGTTATTTCTGGAACACTTAAGAAACGTGGAATATTTTAGATAGGAAATCAGAATTATTACAAATTTAAAATATCTAGAAAAGGAATAACAAATGGAACACAAACTGATTTTCTTTTTAAAAGTCGCTTTGTTATTTCTGTTATACAAACTGGCGAATATAAAAATTTTCAGATGTAAATTTTGTACATATATTTATTACAAATTTCTGGTTTAATAAATTGGAAGTAAAATTATTTCTGACAATTCTGAGTAAATACAAGTTTTATGTAAATTTAGAAGTTCTAAAAAGTAATAGGCTTACATTTTAACTATTTCCCGACATCTAACTTCGGTATTTGCCGTTCCTTCTATGGGATGCATTTGCTTTGTTATAGATAATGGAAATTTAAACTTTTTAGTAAAATATATTTTAAGTTTAAACGTTTATTTGCTTATTTATTTTATTTTATTTATTATATGATTCATAAACCAGATAAGAAATAACAAAAATTATAATAATTTATTTATTTTTTTAAATTTTAGTAAGAATTGTTTTGCAATGCCGTGATAATGACTTCACACATTTTATAATTTAAACAATTCAATACTTATACTTGAACAAAGCAGTATATTTTACCGTTTTACGCACTTCTACTAGAATAAATCGGGAATTATATTGTTTACATTTTAATAAGGTTTCTCAAACTTTTAAAGCATATATAACAAACAGATATATACAAGTCACAATTTCTGAAAATGTATCCGATTAAGGTTCGAGTTTTTTGATACTGCACGAAAAAACAAATACAAAATATAATATTTAAAGAATCCTCAAATTTAATTTAATAAAACTTATTTACGGTACAGTATTTTATATAAGTTATATAATAACTTCATTGACGAAAATAATTTATTGAACCTAGAAATGTTTTAGTTTTGTCTTAAATATTAGTAATAATAATAAGACATCCTCCATATATTTTTACATGCTAGCATTTTTTCCCATCTTTATTTATAATAAAAGTACTTATTTTCTTCTTTTTCCTGACTTAAATTTCAAAATAAAAGAAAATATATTCGTGCTTCTACTTCCATTTCTTTCTAAAATAAATATTTTTCTTACATATTAGTTAATGCAAAACTATAGCGGATGATAACACACATTTTTTTGTGTACTTTTTTTTTTTTTTGGCAAACACAAGAAATTACACAAATTTTAATGATTCTCCACAGTTTGTTAAGAAAAATAAACACATCAACAGTTTTTCCTCATTTATTATCATTAGTTTTACAACAACAAACATTCCTTTTATTTTTATAATATTCCGCTCTGTTCCTCGATACGGTCATAAGCTTATTCTTCACTTTATGTTTAACACGAAAAATTCTCCTTTGGCAAAGCAATTCATTTGTTTACTCTTAGAATCAAACAACAATGAGGTGTAGAATTTAATTTTTCGGATTATTGTTACTATTTGTGAATCAACATGGAATCGAACATCTCGATACTGAAAATTCTATTTTGAAAATAAACACTTACGTATAATTAACGCAATTCGAATAACAACAAAATGATTAAAATACACATGAAACGATTCGAAAACTAATTGAAGTAAACAGAAATTGACAAAATGGAAAAATAAATTATATAAAATGTCACGTCTCTTTATATTTCATCTTTCAAATCGTTTCGTTTCTGCCGTTTATCTCAAACAGAAAATAAAATTTACATATATTCCACATAACTTTATTCTAAGCGATAATTACGACTTCCAGTTTTTGTTGTGTTTTTAAATCCTTGTTTGTAATACGATACTTTTGTTGTATTTAAATAAAGTAATTACATTAACAACCAATAATTCAAAAGTTAAAACATCTTTTTGAAAGAAAGTTAAAATATTTCAATTGTGTGCCTGTAGGCATTTAGTTCCAGAGATAAACCTTTTTGATGATGTTTACCTGAACAATTAATAATGTACAATGAATGTAATTAGAGCATTTCCTAATGGTTATTATGGTGGTAAATATGTTCTTTAGTTAATGAGAGAATATTATTATATTTATTTGGAACGAATGAATGCGAACGAATTTGCAATAGTTAATGAGTGTTATTATATTTATTTGGAATGTTTTCATAAAAATTTCCGCACCCAAAAATTATAAAAATGAATAATTAATTTAATTGAATACCCTTAAGCTATAACTTAAATGTTCAGTTTTAAAAAACTCATTTTTAGACTGTTAAGCAAAGCGAAACATTATTTATTGAAATCGTAATTGTAAGGGCTTATAATTATTAGCATTAAATACCTACATTTTTCTGTTTCTTTAATCTTACACGATCGGTTGATTTGTATACAATAAATGTTATTTACAGTTGCAATTTTTTTTTTAAATAGAATTATGTTATTCTTTACCCATTACTTCTTAATAAAAGAGTTGTGGCGACTTTTAATTTTCAAAATTCTAAAATAGTTTCAGTGAAGTTTCAGAAATTTCAATTAAAATGTACTACGCATTGCTATATGATATTTAGAAATACATAATGCAATTTTGTTTTAAATAATATTTTAACGTTTTTGCAAGAGTAAAGTGTTCATGAAAAGAAAAAGTTTTAAACACTTTAAAGTTTAAGTTGATGAAGAGCTTCTTAAGCACACACTTCAAAAGTTTAAATTCATGAAAAACTTAAAACATTTTAAAGAAATTAATAAATTACACCAAATAACAAGAAAATTGTCCTATTTTAATAAATCACAATTAATTATAAGACAATTGGTTATGAAATTTCCTAGGTCTCCATTCTAACTGTTTTCAAATACTGTATAGCAGCGGTTCTTAAGCTTCTGATCGCACGACCTCTCTTTATGTATCAGCCTGACATAGTAGACCCCCAAAATTTTGCACACCACTTCCTGACTCCCACCACACAAAGATGCTTCAATAATCCTAAGATTGCCTCGGCTACTCAAGGACATCTTAAGGCATGGGCCAACTGGCCTGGGCCCATGACGTCGTCTCTTTCTCGACTCAACCTTAATAAAATCATAATTCGAATAATTTCCACGGTCAAATGTTATTTCCAGTTGTATTCTCCAAGAAACTGCGAATTTCGAACGATATGTCAACTGGCTACATGTGGTGAACATCGTCCACGTACATGACTAGGCCTACCACCGTACACCATCATTACTCATGCAGTCAAAAGGCGGCAATCAGTCGAGCCGGTTACATTTATTTGTTTCGGGTTATTGTTTGTAGGAGTATTTGACAACGTATGCTGTGTACTGTTAAGGATGATAGGTGGGGTCTACAATTGTGTAGGGGCCCAGGGCCTAGTTTTGAGTGGGGTCTCATGAAATCTTAAGACGTCCCTGCTGCTACTTATACAGACATTTTTTATCACTCCCCCCCCCCCTTTTAAGAAAACAAAACTGTTTGAGTAATCGTAATGTATAATTGCAAACAGTAAAAAAACTGAATAAATATGCTTGATCGTAATACATGTTCCAGTAGTGTTTTCACTGGGGACAATTAAGTGATCTCGTCTAGGCTGGCACATCTTTCCATTTTTCCACGAGGATTTTCAGAGTCTATAAAAAAGGGAAATCTTAACATTAAATGAGAGACCTTCGCGGACCCCTTAGGAAGGCGATGAGGAACCCCCGGTTAGTATGTCTTCGGTTAAAGTTAAAGAATAGACCTAAATTTGGAATATTTGTTCAAATATAAAAGTACTCAAACATTAATATTATATTCTGGCTTCACTATCCTGTAGAGAGTAGCATATTTTATCATACTACTCGTTTTTATCCGAGTTGACACATTTTTTCTTTTATAAAATGTGTTTCGCATTTTTTCTCCTATATCGTAATGCTAAATGAGCTATCCCTTTGCATGTTAAAGAAAAAGACTAATTATTTATGAAATATTTTGAAATTTTAAAAACACTATATTATAAACAAATGCATGAGTTACAATGTCAAAAATTTAGACATATTTTTCTGTCCGAAAATATGTTCGCGTACATATGGGGAGAACAGCCTTAGTAATTGACTAGTTAATGTACAGATCCGGCACATAATTCTATGAAACCAAAATAAAGTACTCACCAAATTGCAATTACAGATTACTACTTGTACAAAAGAGAAGGAGAGGGGAAATTTTAACGAACATTCTACCATCAAAATACTAAACAATTAAAAAAAATAACAAAAAAAGTACTTCACTTAGTACTTATAAAATACACAAAAACCGTTAACAATAAACAAAAACAGGTTGTTGCCGAAAGAACTCAATCTGAGAGATTCGGTGCCAATGATGGCAACCTGGAGATGGTCCAGTATCCAATGACAAGACGTGTAATTAATCATTGGCGGGGGTGAAGTTTTTCTGTTCTCGGATAGAACAACGTTTCTTCAGCTTTAAGAAAGGTCCCTTGAGGGGGTACCTAAACACGTGCATCGGGGGACATTTAGAAGGCTGGGATCACTTTACACATCACTCAAAGGGGGATTGAGGATCGGGTCCCAGAGGTCCATTTCAATCATGAAGTTCTGGACCACAGGGAGTGAGATGCGTTTCCGCTTTACAAATTGCTTGCTCACTCTCTCTTTTTAGATGATTGAGACGTTTTGAAGTTTCAAATTTTGCCAGTTAAGGATATGATGTACGAAAGATTAATGGAAATGCATGTAAATCAATTATTATATTGTAATGGTGTCTTTCTTAGAGCAATGTCATTATCATGTAATTGAAAATGTTCGTTTCATTTTTCATGTCACATAACTTCCTCAATCAATAAAGTGAACATGATGTTTTAGAATAAAATTAAGATTCGTCAGTTATGAAGATGTTCGTTAAGCTGGGTGGCGAGTACTTGTTTTGTTTGCGTGGTGAAAAATGATTTTAGCACTGAATTCAAAATATAATAAATGATGCTTGTATACATCATTCATTTTACAGGAGAAAAAACAGGAAATTTAATGCATAGAGAAACATGATTACATATATGTGTAGAATGTCACCTCTTTCTGAATGAATTAAATAAGATTTACTGTAAACTATGGGCTCATAACGCCGTATTTAAATGTGACAATCAAGACATTTAGATAAAAATAATCATATGCCGATTTTCTTCAAATTTACTGAAGTAATAGATTTATAGATATTACCTATTCGCTCTCAATGTAAAATAATCGAATTATATATCTCTTTAACTCCATACATTAATGGGTAATTTTCAATTCATAAGTAAAAATGTCTGGAGAAAGAGTTAATCACATAACTAAATTAGAATACAATTATTCTTTGCTTTTTAATCCAAATTTCTATCATTGCATTCAAGACAGAATACCGTATATTTCCGTGTACGCCGAGAATTTTTGAGCGTTTCTAAACTTAAAGGATGTCTTCGCCAGAGACGTCTTAAAACAAGGGCCAACTGGGCCCAGAGCCTCGTCTTCGGTGGGGCCTCGTTTCATTCTTGAATCATTCTTAATAAGATCATGATCCGGATAATTTTAATGGTCAAACATTATTCCCGAACATATTCTCCAAAGAACAGGAAATTTCAAACTGCATGTCAACTGGCGAAAGTGGCAAGATTGTATTATTATGTGATGCCCATTGTCCATGTCTAGGTCTAGGCCAAAAACCATGTACAATCATTCAACTCAGAAAAGCGGCCATCGGTCAAATTGTTTCATGAGACTGTGAGTCAAGCACATTTATTTGTTTCAAATAACCGTTTGTAAGAGTATTTGACACAATGTGTGTGTGCATGCTTTATGCTATCTACTTTTACAGACCACAGATTAGGGCCTACTTTTGCCTTGGGGCCCAGGGCCTCAGAAAATCTTGATTTCTCTCGGCCCACGGCCTCAAAAAGTCTTAAAACGTACCTGGTCTTCGCTATATGTACGAGAACCTGAACTAAACGCAGAGGACATTTTTAGACAGAAAAATGCCTCAATTTTCATGAAAATTTGCAACATTGTAATTCATACATATATCTGTTGATAAATAAAAGCATTTTTAAATTTTCAAAAAATATTCCATAAATAATTACTTTTTTTTTTCTTTTGAACATTTAAAGTGATAATCCTTTCGCATTACAATTTATAAGAAAACACATTTTGTACCACAAAAAAAGGATCAACTCAGATTAAATTGAATAATGATGATAAAATAAATGATTATCTATAGGATCGCAAAGCCAAAATATAATATTAATGATTCAGTTCTTTTGTATCTGAAAAAAATCCTAAATTCGGGTCCTATTCTTTAACACTGACCGAAGACAGCCTTAAATATCGCGACCTTAAGTAAGTTGGCTTTATAAGGATCTGCTAAAATCTCAAGAGACAAAAAACGTAGTTTAGGGAAAACTTTTGTTTCCCCTTTTGCTTTTAATATTTTCCGCGTGTCATGCGCAAGCAATTTCTATCTTTAAACTTTTTAGAAGTCCTTATTCAAAAAGAAAAAAAAACTGAAAGTCACATAAACTCTTCAAAGTAAGTGTCAGAATCCGAGTTCCCGAATAATTATTTTCACGTTCATTCATTGGGATGCCTGAATACATTATATTCATCAAACGGCGAGTTTTTTTTTTTTCCCCATCGGAACATAGCTGGAAACATAGGTCAACGCGCGATCACTTGCCCGATACAAATTTCTCTTATCACTCATTTTTAGGGGGAGGGATGATTTAGAAAGTGTAGTTCTTGCGCAAACTGAGTTCCGGATTACAAGGGAATCAAAAAAGTGAGTTGGGTTCTGATAGAATTACCACAAGGAAAATTATAGTCGTAGGCATATTAATTTACAACAATTTGATAGGAAAACATTCCACCCATTTTACCTACAAGACAACATTTTCGGCCTTTAGTCACACGTATTTGAAAATTAAAGGATTTTTATTTTTCAACACGACTTATATAAGGATTTCGAATTTGGGGTAAATATTTGAAGAAAAAAAAGATACATGGATCGACTTACATTCGAAAATGTATGGTATATAAACTTTAATTTAATAAATTCCTCAGTTAATTTGAATTAAATATTTTTAACTGGAAATAAAGTACACAACGTAAAATAGAAATAAAAATGATAGTATCATAATATAAATAAGAATTTGACAATTATTTTACAAAAAAAAGAAATCATGAATTAAATTTTTAATAACATATATATACAGAATAATATTTTAAGAATCAGATTTATATCTCCAAATGCAGAAGCTGTGCCCCAGGTTACGATACTTTGAAAATACAGCTGGCTTAAAACTTTATATTTTAAAGAATATAAATGTTATAAAAAAATTTTTTGAGGATCATATAGTTTTTGATGTTGCCAGCAAAAAAAAAGAATACCAGTGCTAGAGTTCAAGTCTACCTACACCTTAAAAAAACTTCGAAGTCGAAGAAAAAAAGAATCATTACATACTATTCCATACAGAGGCAAATTTAGAATTCTGAGACAACTGAATTTTATAGCGTGACGTAAACTTTTAAATCTAGAAAGGTAGAAAAAGCGAAAGAGAGAAAAGAAGAAGGGGGGAAAAAAAACTTTTTTTAAGATCGAAAAGATGGAAAGTAAGGACGGTAGTTCCGTTTGATTTTTGACACTTTTTGTGAAAAGCACTTTTTTTCCTCTCATCTCACAGTTATGTTCCAGAACATTCGAAACAAACGGTATATATTTTGAAGTTTCCCTCAGTACGGGAAGCGGTAAAGAGGAGGTAAAAAATAATAACAAAAAATATAAGAAAGAGACGGAAAAATAGTGACTTTTATTCGTTTTCTTCGTTCTTTTTGGTCGTTGTTGTTTTCTTGCTATTGGGAATAAAAAGCCTGTCAGAAAATGTCACACGTTTCAATTCTCTTGGTGCTTTCGATTTTCTCATCCTTCTTTGGCGATCGATTGTAGTAAATATACTGGCGTAAATAAGAAAACCGAGAAATCTTGACTTTTGTTTACTATGAGGGGAGACTGCTTGCCCATTCGGCGCCGACTTTGGCGAAATTTCTTTGACAGACCAGAAAATTGTCCACTATCGCGACAAAAAAAGTTCTGTCACTAACTTCACGCTTTGATAACCAGCTAATAATGATAGGAGATAAGAAGAAGAGGCTTTTAAAGTTGAAAGCTTTAAGAAGTAACGCGCGTGAATGTAATATATTTTTTGGTCGTGACCTTGGCTCGAATATCAATCTAAGGCATGTAAAGTGTTCTTAAAATAGCTGATTTGAAGGCAAAAATAAAATAGTCTGTTTCCAAAAAGAAATGGAAAGAAAGAAAAAAAAACACTTGAAAGTTGATAGTGAATTTAGAACATTTCCTCTTCTTCTTTGTATGAAATAGATACGCACGCATCCAGTATAAACATGTGTTTCAATTTTTTTTAAGTGCATTAAAATAATTAAATAAATTCTAAAAGAAAATTTCTTTTTTTTTCTTAATTATATTTTAATAAAAGATTTTTTTTCTAGTTCCTTTTAAGGTTTTAATCCAATTCCCATTATGGAGTTAATTATTACATACCACAATTTTTATAGCTTAAAATTGTTAGCATAGTTCTTATTAAGATTAACAATTTATCTTCTGAATACGTATTTAATGAAATAAAAAGTTGATATAAATATCGTAATTTATGGGAATTTTACAATATGTTTTTAAAAAATCCTAGAAAAGGGATTTTTTCTTCAAGAAAAATAAGAAATTTGGATTAATTGATGTAATGAAAAAATCTGCTACAAATTTTTCAAAAAGGCCTTTATTTGTTATTCAGTTTTTAAATTAAAAGGTTCGAAAATGTAAGGCAAAATCAAAGATAACTACTGTTTAGAAAATAATGAACTTTATAGGATTTAATGAAAAAACCAATAAAATTATGAAATTTTAAAACATTCTGTCATGAATTTCCAAGGAACGACTTTCGATGTGCCAAGTAAATGAAAAAAAGTAATTTTGTAACTAAATCATTGTAGCTCCAACTGAATGATAATTTGAATAAGTTAGAAAAAAATTAATATTAACAAAAATAAACATCGAAACTAAACAACTCTTTAGCAGTTGCACAAGATAAATCAAAGATAAACAAGAATTAAATAGAAAAAAAAAGTAGATACCACATTCGAAATCGTCCTAAACTCAGATACAGTAGCGCACACAAAAATATTTCATGGAGGAGAGGGGGGTCAATGGTCGAAAGTCCCCCAACTCGTATCATACCTCAAGACAACACCAATTGATTCTTCTGATTTTGTGAACAAAACACAATAAAAAATAAACTATTGAATGAAAAATTAGCATTAGTTAATAAAATAAATTGAAAAAAACAAGTACTTTATTAAATTTTACGTTATATATATATATATATAGGATTATCATCAATCGGAAAATAACTCAAGAGCTTTAAGGGAGGGGTGCGGACCCTTAGGACACCACCCCTTGTGTGCGCCACTGCTTAGGTAAAATTAAACGAAATTCAGTGTAAAAAATCTGACACGAGAAACAGGAAAAATAGACACCCAAATGTGTATTATTTTAATTAATTATACACTAGGATCGAATTTTCTTAGTTATTTTAAGGTAACTTGGCTTACGGATCGTTCAATTCATAATTTTTTTTAAGGTATCAAATTTCTACGTTCCGGTTTGGTCTCTAGTTTATTTTTGAGATAAGAACTACAAGTATTTTACAATACAACGTATTATTATTTATTATTACTATACGAACACTATCTTAAAATTTCTTCAAAGTTTATTAATTGTTTTTGTTCATTCACTGAATCAGTAATGAAGTATAAGCAAAAATAAAAATGAATATTTAAAATATGAAGAAAAAGTATCTTATAACAAGAGAGAAAATCAAAAGGATTCGTTAAGTAGCACCCAAATCAAGTCGTTGTTCTTAGAGCCACCTAAATTTTCAATGACAATGTCATTAATCATTTTAGAAAGGTGTTAAGAAAATGACAGGAACGGCCATTGTAGGAGAGATTTTTTTAATCTTCTTCGCACAAGAAAAAAAAGTAAATGACAGCAACTAATCAAGAACCAAAATACAAAAATAATAAACTTTTCCTTCACTTTTAATGAAACATAATTTTCTTAAGAAATATTAATTTATCAGAAATATATATAATAATTACACTCAAATGTTTTCATTACTTTTTATATTGTTATTCATGTATAATTATTATTTTATTCATTTGAGTTATTTATTTATTTTATTTATTAATTTTATATATTTGCATTATTTATTTATTTATTTGCATCAGTTATTTATTTCATGTATTGGCATTTTTTATTTATTTGCATTATTTATTTATTTTATTATCATTGTTTTACTTTTTTTTTCATTATTTTTATTATTATTGTTTTACTCATTATATCATTTTGATTTTAATATTTATTTTATTATATTTATTTTTATTCATGGCCGTGGGTAGCCTAGTGGCTAGAGCATCGGACTCCAGACAGGAAGGCCTGGGTTCGATGCCACCAAATATCCTCCGAGTACACACGGAGTACGTGCTCGTTAAATCAGTGGGTCCGAATGGTGTCGTCATCTATCGTGAGCAAAATCGTACTGTCACCTTCATGGGCTCAAAGCTTAGGCTAACGACAGGCGTATCTCTAGCCCGTTGCCATGATGAATTTCGTGGGCCTCGATCTGACTACGTCAGACAGGTAGCAGCACAACATTTTTATTTATTGACTTAATTTTCTTGTTGTTCCTTCCAAAATTTCCCGTTCTAAAAATAGACAACCTGATTTCCTACAAGATAAAATTAAAAATTTTGGGATAGGGAGAGTTTTATTATTAACGACGCACTGTAAAACAACACGAGGGCTACTGGCGACGGACCTCATAATTCTGAACCTCAGTCAAGCAACAAGGTTGACACCCAAGCTGGCATCCACGCTCAAAACTACAACACCACAAAAACGGTAAAACTTTGAGCCTCGACAGATTTAACATGCATCAGCCCCTCTACACGGAGAGTCTTTAGCAGTGGCGTAACAGGGAATATTAGGGTCCCCTGCAAAGTCAGGTTTAGCGCCCCAAGCTCCAATACGTACATTACTCCAGTCAGGCTTTTGGCTCCCTAGAATTCCGGGAATCCCTCCCTTACAGGGGTGTACATTACACCACTTTTCTTCATTGGCACCAGGACTCAAACCCGCCACGAGTTCGTGACCGTAACCATTAGGCTTCCACAACCATTTAGAGATAGGAACTTGCGGTGACCTGGTAGCAATACCTTACATTAATACCTTCCTGTCTATCTGAAAACCCGGCTAGATGTGTTGGAGGAACTAAATGATCAAAAGACATTATTCCAATTCAACTGATTAATTTATTCTTATCAATATTTAATAACAGGCACAACACAATACTAATTAAGGTATATAAACGGGAGTAGCGTGCAGAGGTGAGATATAATTACAAGCGGGGAAAATATTACAGAATTTCAACTGAATCTAAGACATCTTAAACGCGCACATTTACAACTACGCCTCACACTAATAATCAGAATTTACTTAACCCGCGATCACTCGCGCCTGTTTTTGTACCGTCGTTACTCGCGGGGTGTAGAGAACACCCCAAACTTTTAACACGTTTATTTAAATATGGAAAAAATTAAGTCAATAATGATGCACATTTGTAAAATACAAGATGTTTTTTGTATGATACAAATAAAAGTATTACATTTATTTTATACAAATTGGACTGACATTATTTTAAAATAAACCTGCAAAATTTTCATTTTAAAATACATAATTTTGCATTTTTTGTAAACCACGAGAAGAACGTTTATCTCAGTAATAAACATACTTCGTAATTAATGTTAAATATAGTAGAAATTAAAAAACAAATATTTTAATCATTTTGCAAACATGCAGAGAAGACTATAAACATAACTCAATTGCTCGCGGAAAGTTCTCAGCACCCCAGATAAATTTTTGAAGGTCGTTACGTTCCAATCATCCGAGCGAGAATGATTGAATCATGCCTGAAGGTTCAATGATCTAAAATGAACAGCTACTGAAAAAATCGCGGTTCTGCGCATTCTTTTTGAAATTTTAGGAGGCTTTTCTTGTCGTTGGGGTGTACAGAGCACCCCGCGCGAGTGATCGCGGGTTAATCGAAATCACAGTACCTGTTGTTTTAATGCTTCCGTTCCTTCACGGCGAATTTCAGGCACTATCTTAACTGGATGAATCCAAGCTCCGTAATAGAGAATTTCAATACTTTTAATCCGCTTCTCTTTGCGCACATCAAAACGTATCAAGTTCGCTTAACTTGTCAACAACTACGTGTCGACCGCTCGCTCTCTTCACTTTACTTTAATTCACTAACTTGACTTCTCACTTCTTACTTAGCTCTCTTCAATTCGCGAAAACCGAATTTATATAACATTTTTCATTTACATAAATCACGTTTGGTTTCTCGATGAAGGGTGGTTGAAATAAATATTTTGATTGAAAGGGAAAAAGAAGGAATTAGTGAAAATCCGTATAGATCCGTCACAAACTTACCGAAATAAACCGGGGCAGAGCAAATTTTCTTAAGTCAAGTCTTAGCACAATATTTTTATTTCCCCATTAAATTTATCTTAAGTATTTATAATTTATGTCATGAACATTTTACACAGCAATTATCTCTACCCTTTACCCAAAAGCAGGGGCAAGAACTTACCCTACTTGGCGATATTTCGGATTCAACCCAAAGTAACCCTAAACAGTTGAGATATTTCGTAAAAAATAAAAGAAATGGACCGCAAGCCCTGCTGTATCCAGATTTTTTTTTTTTCTCCTCCTTGCTTCCTTGTTCTAACTCAAGATTGATTTTTGTACCTTCAAGTTACTGATTCAGCAGTTTTTCATACCTTAGGGCTAGTACTTCATCTACATAGTAGCTCACCGCACTGTGTTTACAGTTAGCTATTCGCAAAATTTTGCGTAGAATGCTGATTTTTTCTCCTCTAAATCTTTCCTTTAAAAAAACAGTCGGGAGAAAAAAAATTTCTCTTTTTAGAAAAGAAAAAAAAATGCATTTTAAAATCTACCGACCTTTTTCCAGCTTTTAAAAAAATGCATATGCATCTTCTTCAAAGCTCATGAAAAAACAATGAGATTTTTTTTTTCTTCTTCCCCTTGTGATTCGGATAGTAATTACATAATATTTTTTTAATGTATTTTAAAATCATGTTATTAGATCAAGAGAGAAATTAGTTATTTTATGCATATTAAAAATTGCTAATGTTCGAATTTTGTACTCTTTTAGTGTGTATAATTCTCTTTAAATATAAATTTCTCGTCCAATATTTCAAAAAGGATGAGAATTAAGGCTACTTCAAGCTTAAATCAGTGGCTGAGATAGTCTAGTGGATATGGTCACAAACTTGTGGCTGGCGTATCACAGGTTCGAGTCCTGTTGTCACTGAAGACCTGCTGAGTGTAGGAGGCCTATACGCGTTAAACTGTCGAGACTCAGTCCTCTCATTGGCGTGGTGTGGTAATTTGGAGAGGGAGTGCTAGCTCCGGTATCGTGCTCGTCACTTACCAGAAGTTCGAAATTACGAGGCCAGTCACGCATTTCCCTCTAGTTGCTTAATAGTGTGACGAAAAAACACTCCCTCAAATCAATTTGTTTATTTACCATTATTCAGATAAATATGTAAAGCCTTCTCTTACTAATTTTTTAATTCAGAAAAAGGGAAATATTTTTGCAGAAAAATATGATCGAGTAATATATTAAAGTTGCAGAAGGGGTATTGGCGACGGACCTATAATTCTGTACCATATTCAAGTGACGTGGTCGACACCTGGCCCAATTATGGTAGACAAAGACATTTTGTTGTTTGTTCAAAGCTCAAAAATATCATTGATGCAGATTCCGACGATCAAAATGAAATGAATAATTCAGCTCATGTTCCTATGTCATCCGGAATAAAAAAAACATCATGAAAAGAATGCGCAGTTATTTAGACGCACATTCCAATTGCGAAGCGAATAACAAAGTGGACGATATCGAATAATTTGTTGACAATTTGATGCTTAAAAAACAGCGCAAAGAAAAATATCAGATTATTTGCCGAAAACTCAATAAATATTTTGTTATTCAAAAAATTTGAAAATTTTGTATTACATTTCTTTAAGTTTTGAGAATGTTTTTGTTCCATTCATTTTTATTAAAAAAAGCATATCTATGTAGACTCTAAAATAAACTCTAATAAATTTAATTTTGTCAAAATATATAGGTGTTTTTTTTTTTTTTTTTTTTTTTTTTTGCAATATCTTTCAACAAAAAAATTCTTTTAACACGAAAAATTATTTCCGTTTCGTGCTAAGCGATTTTTACTGTATATACATATTTTAATGCTCACGCATAAGAGCAAGAAACTTCTGAAAAAATCAAATCGAAAGATGAAAATAATTTTGTACCTCTCGCTGCCATGATTGAATTCTTAAAAAATAAAATAATAATCAAAACACATTTTATTCACTTCCCTCACCTCTAAAATCCAAAACCAACATTTCCGCGAATTTAACCACGGAAGCTATACGAGGCGCTTGAAGGTAATATGTTCCGGCATGCAAAGTTGATAGTCACAGGACCTCACCAACAAGGGACATAAAAAAAGTAGATATGAATATTTTGTTCCCGCAACTAAGTTTCATACTAGCATCGGTGATTGAATTTGTACTTGCCACTGAATATTTCATGAGCAGGAATGCACAGAAATTTGCGAAACCGCATCCAAAGCAATACGTCGAAGCGGTCAAAGAAAAGTGCAATTGAATACATCACCCCTACCGAAGAAACTAGATTTGGCCCTGGAGACGTAGAGTAACGCACTCTAGCCAGTCTGAAGGAGGCTTTGGGAAGTTGGAGGTGACGATACACTCATATTGAGTCCCAGAGACTTAGCTATGTGCTCCAAAATATTGAATTTCTCCAGAGTATATGACGTCTTGAGGGCTGTTACGTGAGGTGCATGACCTATAAGTGGAGGTAGGTGAGGGGTGAAGTTCGAATCCGGAAAGCAATGTCTTATCAAATACCGTTAAATATGAATCAGTCTCTTTTTCAAAAGGCTGTAAAAGTTGAGATAGGATAAATAAAATACCGTGTCTATAGTATAGCATTTATAAGAAGATAAAAGTGTTAAAAAGTGGAATACATACAACATTACTACTGCGACAAGACAAAAACGGCTCGGTATGTTTTATAATTGTTAATTTATATTTAGTTTTAAAATAATAAAAGTAAAATTTTATATACTTCTATTTTTTTTAAAAAAATATTTAATTGAGTAAATATTTTTTAATTACACTATTATGATGTGTGATTAAGGTCTTACGTCGCTTAATATCAAACAATGGGACACAAATTGAAATATTTCAGATCATATAACACAGACACACATTTGTTCTACATTATACGATACACTATTTCCAGGTTTTAAGAAAATGCAGCCATTCATATTACTACCACTTTTCAGAGAACATACCTTTAATGTAATGTGATCATTTATTATTTAAAATAACACCTTAATAAGTAATATAAACAAATTAAGTCAATTCCTACGAAGGTCAAGAAAAAAAATTTTTATTTTAGTTACTTTTTATTAAATAATTACAATTAATATAAATACATAAATACGTATGACAGAATCACAATATTAAGTGGCAAAATAGAAAGCGATTTTCCTTGCAATTTTCCATTTTTTTTCTTCTTCTATATATGGTGTTGAACTATTTTTTTTTTGTTTGTTACTATTTATTCATTATTTAAATATGGCCTTTGATTTTTTTCGATTGATTATAATCCTATACATATAGTACGTAAAATTTAATGAAGTATTTGTTATTAATAATTAATTCCATTAATTAATGCTAATTATTTTTCAATAATTAATTTTTTACAGTTTTTTGTTCCCAAAAATCGACAAAATCAAGAAAATATGTTGGGCGTCGTACTGGAGCATGATACGAGAATGGTGGACCTTCGACCCTGGACCCCCCCCCCTTGAAAAATCCCTGTATGCGCCACTGCTCATTTGCAATACAATTAATGCTTCTTTACCTTTAAACAAACTCAGAATATATTCGTTTCGTTCAATACCCGAACTTTTTAAATTAGCACAGGAGCTGGGGTGTAGCCAAAGCCGTATCAATAATACGGGGAGCCTCCAAGTTACAGGGACCCCAACATGAGTAACATTTTAATACTTTCAAATACTTTATTAATGCAACCATTTTTATTTTTCGAAAAAAGGGGTCTTCAATGAATTTTAATACAGTCCCCAGTCAGGACTAGATACGCTAGTTCCGGGGTGGGCATTACGTCGATCGCTATCGACCGGTGGACCGCTAAGACATTTTGGAGTGACCGCCTGAAGATTTTAGCAGTTAGTAATTATATGCGGAAAATTCAAGATTGGCTGACAGTACGTAGACTAAGTCTACTATGACAACGCAACCTAACTTTAGATGTAAATGTTTATTTTTTAATGTATTTCGAACTGTTTCATAATAAATGCATCATTTGGTATAATTATATTTGTTGCTATTATTATTAAGTTTGCATCTTGCATTTTGCTTTAAAAGTATAGTTTTTTTTATATTTTAGTTCGGTAGGTATATTTACATATTTCGTATTTATTATAAAGCTATAATAATAACCTTTTCCTTACCTCACCACACCTATAACATTGGGCAGTGGAATTTTTCAGGGGGGGGGGGATGGAGTCGAGGGTAGAAGGTCATTCTCGTATCATACCCCAATACGCAGCCAAATAAATTTTTTTCATTTTATGTCGATTGCGGGAACAAAAAAGAGCAAAAAATTAATTACTGAATAAATAAATAACATTAATTAATAAAATAATATTAATAACAAATACTCAATTACATTTTACGTGCTATCTACATGGAATTATAATGAATCGGGGGAAAAAATCTAGGGCTATAAGGGAGGGTCTAGACTCGTGGACCCCTTCCTCGCCCTCACCACTAACACTGGGTGGACCGCAACACCATGAAAAAATTAGAAGTAGCCAGCGTCCTGGAAAAGTCTGCCCACTCCTGCTCTAGTTTTTGAAGACTTAAAAAGAAAATGCGAAACAATATTTAACTGTTAACAAAAATAACAGTTATAAAAGTGAAAATTGTTATAAAATTGCTTTTGGATCTGATGAAGTATCAACAGCAAATGACCAATCAGGATAACGTTTGCGAATGGCAGCTTTCATTTCGAAAGAAAAAAAAACGTACCCCACCAAACTTATCACTGATTAGTACTACAAACAATTAGAGTTAACTAAATAAAAATGTGATCCCTTCCTTCAGTATGATTCTTCAACAGGAAGTAATCACGATATCAGGAGAGAAATATCATTACAGTTTGCATTTCAAAGCCATTGGTAATCTAGTAAATCCTATATATAAGGACCGTTTCAAAATAAAAAAGAATTCTCTCATGCAAAGCACGCATTCAAATACAGTGATCATTCTCCAACAAAGCTAGCAATTTAAAAGTGTATCTTTCCTTCATAAATTTTAAATAAAACTCAAAAGAAAATGGTCTTACTTTTTGAAAAGAAGGATTGGGGCTATCTATTAATTAACGCAGCGAGTAATTTGCGCTTTCACTCCTATCTCCCCAGAGCAACAGCCATTTTTCACAATGTTTCTTCTCCAAGAAGTGTGTGTGGATGAATTCTTTTTTTTTTTAATGTATCGTTTTTTCTTTCTTTAGCCGACATATTCTTTGTAGTGATGAATAATTCAGAAAGAGCTTTCCGGTGCTATCTATGAGATCTTCTATCAGAAAGTCTGATTAAGCTTAGTTTGCTGGATGATGATTTTTTTCTTATTTTTGCAAGAGATTCCAGCACGTTTGTTTCTTTCTAGAATTTTTTTTTCTTTCTTAATTTGCTTATTTCTAGTTTGTTACGAATTCGGAAGATTGTTGGATTCACCAATTGGTGATTAAATAAATTCGAAAGAGAGAGAGAGGATGGGCTGAAGTTGTTTTGGTTATTTTTCATTTGAGTGTGAGCGTAATTTTTGTCAAATGTTCATTAGTTTTGATTGCGTTTTCGGGGTAGATTCAGGAAAAACGGATTTTTAACATTCAAATGAAATGCTTAACGGGATCAGTGAATTTCTTTAAAATGTATTTTTGTACGATACATTTTAATTATTACAACACAGAAAAATAGATAAGTATTGGTTTTTTTTTAAAAGAACACTTAGATAAATATTTGAAACTTTTTTTATCGTTATCCTTTGATATTCCTTTCATGAAAAAGGAAAAAATCGGCGATTGTCGTATTTAATTATAATCTTATCTGCAGAGAATGTAAAAATAGAACGTATGCCGAAAGCAATCGTGAACATTTAAAACAAAAAGAATTTTCAAATCAATTGACTTATGGTGTCGAGGGTACTTACGTATTATCGCCACCTTTTGGCGGCATGATATGAAACGAAGCATATGAATGCCAATTCAGCGCATACAACTCAAGCGAAGTTAGGGTTGCCAACTTGGCGAGTTACCTTGAACGCGTTGGCGATTGTTACAATAATACGTAAGTACCGCGCGCCAAGTAATAATATACTGCAGTGTAATCTTACATGTTTTATCTGATTCGTAAAGCATAATTTTGTACAAAAATGAAGTTTTTTAAGCAAATGAAAACAAAAGCCTGATAAAACCAGACATTTATCCAAAGAAACTACACATAGTTATGTACTTTTCTTATGATTTTTATTTATTTTAAGGTTAAGCAAACTAAAATAAAGAGTTACATAATACTTTTTACTCTTAGCATATTGTCTAGTAAATGACAAAAAAGAATAAAAATTTTAATATATTTATGTTAATACCTTCATTGTGTTTGAATTTACTAAAATCAATGGTTTTTGAAACTTTTTAATAAATTACCTAACAGACATGCTTAATGCGTAGATTTAAAATAATTTATTTTCTTATAAAAATAACCAGATGCAAAATCGGATAAAAAGTTAATATATTTCTTTTAAAATAAAAATAATAAATAAAGTTTTAAAAAAATGCCAGGAAGACTCAACAGAAAGAAATATATTTGTACATTTAATGGTAAAATTCAATATAAGAGTTACTTGTCATTTTTGCAGACTAGGTAATTCGTTTAATGGAGAAAAATTTATAACAAAAATGAATCCAAAATTTTATAAAGATTGCAAGTTATTTTCATGTGCATATTTCGACTTATCATAACTGCAGCAATACAGTATAGCCATTGATCAAAAATAACATATTTCATCTAAACTATAGAATTTCTAAGCCAATACTTTATTTTATTATCAATATAAAGTAAAGAAAATGTTTGGAACTATCCAATGACTTCTTAACTATTAAAAGAGAAATACATAAAATTATTTTCGTCTCCTAACGTAGTATATACGAACATAAATATATTACACAAATATTTCAAATCTTTGAAACTTGCTTTTGGGGATGCATAGCTATTTTTAAAAGCACTTAAAATAATCATTTCCAATTTTAAAATGAAATTTCTACTCCACCCTCGAAACAAAAGTGCCATTTGCTGATATAAAAATCACTAGCCTTTTCTGTTTCCAATCCCAAACATAAATCCGAAAGAACATTAAAACACTCTGCGTTGCTATCACTAGGGATACAAACAATTTTCGAACGCCATTTTCCCTTCAGTACAGAAGAACTAAAAACAAAATCATAAAACAAAAGACAACAACAACAAAAAAAGGAACAAAAAAATTCGAATTCGCATTTTCAATTTATTTTCGACGTTAATGGGTAGTACATATTTCATTCGAAAGGTTGTTGTTTTTTAATTCCCTTTCTCTGTTGAATTATTTTCTTGGAGATCGACAGTTTATTCTAAAGACTGAAACTGTTTTATAATTTTACTTCTAGCAAAACAATGAGGAAAAAAAGTTAAAAGAAAGGCAAAATGTTTGATGGAAAGTTACTAACACGAGAACAAATTTTTTTTTTTAAAAAAAAGAAAAAAAATAATAAAAGAAATATTTTTTTAAAAATTGAATAAAAAAAAATAAAGAGAACGATCTTTCAATTTCTGTGATCATATGTTTGAAGCCCTTAGCTGCATCTGTGACTGGCAAAGCGTTAAATTTTCTTTCCGTTCTTCTATCTGCTGAAACAGAGCATCCTGGTTCAGTACTGAGAAATAGCAATAGGGCTCTAGCACAGGAATATCGACGTCATATAGGGGTTATCTCCACATTACAATAAACATTGCTTAAAAACAGTTCGAGCTTTTATTTCTTAATTTACCAGCAACGAGCAATTCAAAATTTAATAGCACACAAAGTACAACATTTTACTACTTACACTAAAAGAGAGCTATATATATAATAGCTTTCACCATAAAAACACATAAATATATATGCGCAAAATAATAATTTTTTCTTAACACGAAAAAAAATATTTTTTTTGAAAAAAATATAAACAAATATTGAAAATTATTAAATAATTTTATTTAAGTTCATTATACAAAAATCAGACAATATAATCATACATTAAAATTTCTCATTTGATATATTGGTAAATTTTTAGTTAGATTAATTCCATAGAGATACGCATGGTAAAACATTCGAAATAATTAAGAGAGTACAAAATAAAGGTAGAGAAAATAAAAGAAATAACAATGTTGTACGACAAATAATATTATTACATAACATTATACAATTAAATTACTGTACACTGTACAATATGTAAAATTTATGTTCACGTCTACTAACCATTTAAATGTTGTGCATATAGTTTTAATCCCATGGGATTGGTAATTATACTTTCCTAATAGTTAACTATTTATTTAGTTTGAATACAATTAAGTACATCTCATAGAATACAAAAAACAGAACAAAAAAATATATTCTTTCCTATTTGTATTTTTCTTCCAATTCAAAAAGTATTCTCAAATTAATTTCAAAACACTCTAAAAAAAAGAAGCATTGAGCAATTACTAGAAAGGACATAATACCTTCGGAAATAAACTGCGGAAATAAATAAATCGCAAGATTTCTTTTGATTTTTATTTTTTTCCCCAAAGCAGTTTAACGATTACAACACTAAATGCAAGACAGTGAGCTAAAAACCAAAGAATTTAAATTATCTTCTCAAATTCAAAATAGTGGGAAAACAGCATTTTTTTAACTGAACATGAGATACAGAATTTAACGGGTCTTACGCATATTGGAATTTTTTACTATCTTTTTTTAAATAATATAAATAATTTCATCATTTACGTAGAATATGCAGTTATTATTTTATCTGCGTGATAATTTAGACTTTCTCAGAAAAAAAA
Source organism: Trichonephila clavata (assembly GCA_019973975.1). Lineage (NCBI taxonomy): Eukaryota > Metazoa > Arthropoda > Arachnida > Araneae > Nephilidae > Trichonephila > Trichonephila clavata. Next base: position 42,181 of record BMAO01033870.1, on the reverse strand, counting down.
AATGTATACCATTATATCACGTTAACAAGCAAAACCCTCGTTAAAACAATGAATTAAGAGAAAAAAAATAGACTTATCTAAATGATTATGGCAAAGTTATAAATACGCAAAAGAATTTAAAAGCAATTTTTTTAAGGGTTTGGGTGGGGTAATATATTCGATTAAATGACATGCGATGAAAAACAAATCAGATTAAAGCATTGATTGGCTTCAATTCCGGTTTTTATTCTCAAAAGATTCTCGCTAAAAAAGGCATTCAATATTTTCTGTTAACACAAACAGCAGCTCTGGAAAATAATTTCAATGGTATGACTACTAAACAGCTAAATTGTTTACCGGAATCTCAAATCATTTTATAAGAATAATTATAACTACCCAGATGTTGTCATTTATTCTTAAACAATAGTCATTAAACTGTACCACTACGAAAATTATTGCCAAAAACAATTCGACAAATACGATTCCATTTCGAATGATTAACCCATATAGCTAAGCCAATTAAGTAATTTCTACAACATTCCAAAAAAGCAATTAGGAGTAAATTCCCACAAAGAACTTTTGAAAGTTATTCTCAAAGAATATCAATTTAAATTGTAGCCAGCTTCAGCTTCTGGCAAAACGCTGATGTTCAAAAACAATTTCGACAGCACGATTACCACAGCGCTAAGCTCATAAGACAATTCGCAACACATCGCCAACTCATGGATAGACTTTAATGTACGTAGGACAAAACTCTAGATGAAACTTGCTGTTCAACGGTAAACGAACGTTAACAGTGAGATTGAGTGATGAAGGTGAGACCTGCAAGTCACTTCGTTTTCCAGTCACGTTATTGCCGGGTCATCTTAAAGGATGACCGCCCACCCCCACTATGTTCTTCACCGTGACAAGAAAATACGATGACTGGGCGGGGAAGAACTGACCGAGCCATCAGACAAGGAATCCCATCAGAGACCAGTCAGGAAGAAAAAAGTAATGGTAATGGTCTTGATAATAATAATAAAAAAAAAAACGGGAATGTAACTGAATAATTCGTGAATCTTCAGCTACAAGAGAGCATTTGAATATCATGAGCTCTTGTTATACTCTTCAACATTGTCTGTCTGTTGTGTTAGAGTTTGATTGTAGTGTGCATTTTTATTTGAAGTTTTGGAATTTGAAAATTGTTACAAATTCCTTTTTCACTATTCACATATTTCTCTTGTAGATTTGATACTCTAGTATGCATAACTTCGCGCCACATGTGTGCAATAGCTTTCTGTCAATAGCAGTGGCGTAACATACACCCCCGCAACCCTCGCATCGCGGGGGGCCCAAAGCCTGACTGACGCCCAGAACTTGCCCTTTGTAAGATTCATTTTGGGACCCAAAACTTGACTTTGTAAGGGCTAATATTCTCCGTTATACCACTGGTCAATAGGCATTTAAAGATTCTCCGAGCTTAAGACTAATGTCCGGCTCTAATGAAGCCATATTTTCGAACACTGAATAGATGTTGATTGGTTGAAAGCGGTCATTGGAATTTTAAAGAGGCGGAAAACAACGTTTGTGATGGTATTTTGATCTCGTAACGCATTTAGCAAGATGGAGTTCCACTCAACACATCAAAAATCTTTCTTATTAACAAAGTCGAATAATTCAGATTAGGCCAAATTAATGATTAATAAAAAATAATTGACGAACGTTTAGAGATAATTTTAATTTTTAGACAAAAGAAACATATATAACACTTATACGTAAACGAATTAGAAGAAAAAGGCGATCTTAAAAATATGCAATCTATTTATTAAAACATACATACAATTTGCCAATAACAGGAATAAAAAAAAATTTCTGCATGACTCTGTGACATGCAGTAAATTTTGTTGAGAAATCAATTTTAGCATCCAAAAGTTTTATCGTGTATTTGGCAAACATTTATAAGAAATTATTCTTAAATTTATTCGATAAAAATTTCAAATTTCTAAATCTGAAAGTACAAAACAAATATCAGTTACTTCGCCTTTGATTTCATTCACTTTAGTAGGAAAATATTCGCATTCATTTTATTTTTTAAAAAAAACCGATGTCACATATTATCAATAAATTTATACTTTTTAAAATACTTAAGCATTAATTTTGTCTCCCTTTTTAAGTCAATGATTCGAAGCATTGCTATTTTTCCAAAACAGAGGGCAGGCTAGTTGTTTTATTTAAATTAAAAAGTTTGTTAGGCTAGCTGTTTTATTTAAATTAAAACGTTTGTTAAGAGTTTAACTTGTCTAAATTGGTGTCACAATATTAGGGTAATAATAAATGGTTAAAACTAATCGGGAATAAACGAAAAATCTTGAATTCATCGACTATAGCATCTTTCTAAAAACTCCTGTAAAAATAAGTCTTGCAACCCCATATATTTTAAAACTACCAATCATAGACTTGGAAACTGCATGTCGATATAAGCTTAACAGTTTTAGTATAGGCATAATATCATAAACCTCCATGAAGAACTAGAATTCAGAACTGGTTCTTTCACTTGAACTACACGAGCACGATTTGATTAATTAAGGTATTCGACTACCCAAAAATTGACACAAAAAGTATTTTATGATTTTATTTTATAGATCATCTTATCAGTTTTATAAAAAAAAACTTAGTTTTTTTATTTTCCGTTCACTAGAACAAAAACTACAAGTGTCTTAGCAAAAGCAGATGCCATTACTTTAAGCAAGATGCCATACTTTAAAACGCGTTTTATTCGAAATGTGTTGTTTTTTTTAAAGGCTCAAACGGGACAGGAATGCTAAAAAAAGTTTTGAAAATAATTAACTGAAATTTTTTGAGTATGCTCTGTATAATAGTAGAAGTGTTTTAACCTTCAAATTTATCGCAATCACTGTTTTATTACAAAATTTACAGTCCCTTATGCTATTTTGTCTTTATTATATTTTAAGCAATTTCATATAATAACTAAGATAAATAGCTCTAGTTTTTGTAAAAATTAAAATATCTTTTATCCTGAAGGTCATTTCAAAAATGCAACACATCAGAATTGAAAATTTGTTCATAAAATTTTGGTACAGAATGGGCCTCGTTTATGTTATTTTTTGTAAATTTTTACCCATTTTTTTTTCCATTTTAGTAAAATAATTTATTTTTTTCTTCTTAATTTTAGCATATTTTTCTTAAAATGTACTAAGCAAATCTAACCCCCCCCCCCCCAAAAAAAAATATCCATATCTCCATTTTTTTTAAAAAAAAAGAAAGTTGTCGCAAGTAGAGTTGGAAACTTTAAGTAGAAGAAAAAAGAAAAGTTCATCATGGACAATATTTAATTTTCATTTATCAAACTATTAAATAAAAAAAAATTACACTAACCCAATGCTATTGAAAACAAACAATAATCAGACAAAGAAACAAAAACTTATAAAACCTCCCCTATACTCGTAATTTTTTTCATATTAGTTTGGCGCCAAAAATGAACATTTCTATAATACAAATAACATACATTTTTTTCCTAATGTATGTCAATGTAACATTTATTGAAAGCAGCAGCTTCAAAATATACACTTAAAACTCTAAGAATCCCAACCGTGACGAAATCGGATTCAATGATACAGAAGATACTCGAATCCGAACGATTTTTTGCAAGCACCCGCATGCCCTTTTACAAGAGACTGATTTTCGGAATTCATCCGGAAACCTTCGCTCACTGAAAACTAGATACCAACACGCCATAAAAAAACTTTTTTTTTCCTTTCCTTTCGTTTCACTAAAATAATCATAAGCAACCGTCAAAAAAAAAATGTATATAATATTTTTTTTAAAAAAAAGACCGAGTTCATACTCTGGGTTCACGGGACATTATGCACATCGATAATTTCCGAAATGAAAATCCATTAATCAGAACAGAATCCACCATTGACTCTCCTTTCAAAACGTGTTATCGACAGATTAAACAAAGAATCGATTTAGAATAAATTCAGTCGCATTGTTCTCTCTCTCTCTCTCTCTCTAGAACAATCGATAAGCATTCTTGCATGAGCCCCTTTGAGGAAGATCGACCGACCCCCTCGATTCCAGAACTAAATTAACGAAGAACATCAAATGTGTATATATCCATACAAGGGAGACCATAGATACAGCAGGAACGGGACATGATCCATGGCATCATTTCGTTTTGGAAAGTCTTTATTAGAAAAGGCATTTTAAAAGTGTACGTACATGCCGAGTATGAATCATGAGACTAGACATACACCATCCATCACGGTATCCCCAAAGGATGGTCGGATTTTCCTTCTCGTGCTGGAAGAGCCTCGTGTGCCTACATTCCATCGTTCCCATTTCATGAATGTATAAAGATATTTCCCCCCGCCTTGCTTCTTTAAAACCCCTGTCGTGTCCAGGATTTATCTCCAGATAGCAGCTTACCATTTATTTGTAGGAAAATGAAACAAAACGCTCTCAATATGAGAAATACTTCAGGGAACTGGACTAGAAATTGGTATAAGGGAGGGAAAACTTTTTTTTTCCACCTTTCTTTTTCAGAGAGATGGGGGTTGCACAAAGCTTTGAGTGAATCACCAAAGTGAGAGAATTAGAATTGGTACGTGACGTAACGGGGGAGTTGGATTATGAGGGGGGAAGACCTGTTGATATCAATTATCTTGGAATTCCCGTGTAAGGGGATGGGAGTAGCTGTTGAATTCTCATGTGGAGGAAGTCTGGCACGAAAACCATTTCACGCGGAAAGGTGTACACGAGATGTAATATTAAAAGAGAGGAATGCTAAATTTGGATGGTCATTTCTTCTTAAACGGGGAGAGCGCAATGTTATTTGCAAGTTGCACGCGATTTGCCAGTAAAAACATTTAGAAAATTAGACTGCTATAAAACAGCCTTATAATTATCAACAGAGTTTCAGTGTAGATGTTAGTCATGAAACTGCAATTCTTCTATGGCATGATTTTAGCATTATTTTTGTTATTTTGAATTACCTTAATACATAAAAACCACTTGTCATATTTATCAGTAGAAAGGAATTACAAAAAGAAATCAAAGTTAATTGCTTCGGAGTTAGAGAAGAAATTTGAAATCGTTACAGTTACAAAAGATAAACAGCACTCTGCTTATGCAATATCAAATACCAGAGGCGGAAAGTATACCCCCAAATTTGGGGGGGGGCAGGCGCTCTAGGAGGCCCAAAGCTTAACTAACACTAAGTACGTATTTGGGCTTGGGGCCCAAAACCTGAGTTCGCAGGGGGGGCCTAATATTCTCCGTTACGCCACTGTGAAATACTTTCTACTATAATGAAGCACCTATCGTGTGATCAGTGACACAGAAAAACTCCCATTACGTAAAAATAGTTGGCGATATTACAAAATTAAAGAATCTTTGTTTTACAACAAAACATCAAGCCAATATAAAAATCTAAACATCGATTACAAAGAATTAAAAACAGACATTTAATTCATACAAATCATTATTCAGAGATAAAATCAGCGGGAAAACTTATCTAATTATGATTCATCATCCTCATTGGCATGAAGCCCAGAGTCAACTTAAGCCTTCTGATAGAATCTCTCTCCCTATAGCTCCACTGTTAATTAAAAGTAATTTTCTTATTTCCTTTGGCCAGCATTTCATGATTCCGATTTTCTATTTAAAACACTCGCTCTTCACTGTATATCAACTTAAGTATCAGAATTATTCCAAATTTTCTTATATTTGAGAAACATACTTTAAATTTGAAAATAATACACAAGCTTGAAAAAAGATTAATTATAATTGCAGAAATGTTGGAGACTGTAAAACACACGCGTATAATCAGCTACGTTTATATATATATGTGAAATACCAATAGCCCTTGTGGTGCTTCAAAGTGCAACTTGAGTCAAAATCAGATCCCATCAAATTGTATAAGCCAAAAATGTTATCCTTGAAAAGAAAATTAACTTCCAGCGTTTTACGTTTCTAAATTCATCTTACCTGTTTTTCTAGTGATATTTTGTGCCAATAAATTTCCTCAGATTTCATAAGCAAAGTGATTAAAATTCCCTATACATTGCTTTCGAAAATATCTCTCTGAGGCATTCCTTGCCAATAAAAGTATTTGCAAATTAAGACATTCAAATACTTGTTTGAAAGACAGTTGAAACTCGTCGCCAAATGAGGAGAGAAAAAAACACAATGAAATGCATTTTATGTAGAAGAGAAGCTGGGTAAAATATATATATGTATCGGGAATGCGTATAAATCTTAGCAAATAACTCTCCCTTCTGAGACTCTTCGCAGTAGCAATAACCTCAACAGCAAGAATGACTCCAAAGGAAGATTTATTACACCCTCGAAACGTTGGAAGGCTTCGCATCAGTTTGAGACATGATTCCAGGAAGTTTGTTAATTAAGTTCTGATTAGGGATTCTCGCTTCAACTCAACCCTCTCAAGACGCTGCGAATAAACTGAATATGGCAGCAATCGAAAGACGGGGAGGATCAAGATTTAGTAAGGGGAGGCTAAATTATTTCACGTTTTTTGAGAGTTTTACTAATTATTGCCTTAGATTAAAAATTAAATTTATAATTCAGAATGCACGGTTAAGAAGGTTTAAGGTTTATTCGTGTCTTACGAATTTTAAGAAAATATTTTAGTTTGATAAATAGGAAGACCTTTTTATGTGTGGACCAAAAGGTTAAAAAAAACCTTTTGGTCGAATAGTACAAAGTATTACGAAACACAATAAAGACTCAGAAAAGGAATGTATTTCGGAAACTCTTTGAACAGCCATCTAGGCTTCCTTTCTGAAAATGTCTTTTTATCTGGTTTGAACTGTAATGTACTGATTCCGAGAAATTAAATTAAACGCTTATCTGTCAATTTATTTCTAATACAACTCTATCGAAAATTCATTGTAGAAAATTATTTTTCACATATATAGGAGGGGAGGGGGTATTTATTTTCCAGTCGCGAGATATTTGGTATGGGAAACTTGATATTCCCGACAAAGATTTGCAGAACTCTAATTTTTAATCATCGAAATACAACTGTTTCAGCTGACTGCTAAATTGCAATTCAAACTGCAAATTGAAACAAAATATTCGAATTTCTCAGAAATTTTCATTCATGAAAAAGCTATAGCATGTTCTTAAAATATTTTTTTAAAAAAACGTCAAAACTGAAAACTTTCAATCTATTGTTGTTTTTAATCTGAGGCGATGACATAATTCTCTCTCTCTCTCTCTCTCTCGCAGCTCTCGTGACTATGTTCCTTGATTCTATAATAGAATGATTTATAAGATCTTAGAATAATATACAGAATATTCAACTCTATTATAAAATATATCACCAAATACAATCGTAGTGCAATATTATTTAAAGCCCAATTTGCCACATAATGCAATAAAATAGACTTTACGACGAATAAATAAATAATACATTATTTGCCATAAACATAATAACAGCCGCCCATCCGGTATAGTGGTCAGTGAAGCTGACTGCGGTGCCGTAGGGACTGGGTTCGAATCCCGGAGAAGGCATGGATGTTTGTGTTGTAATCCTTTCTTCTGTCTGTGTTGTATGCCCCCGTGTTATACATTGCGTGGTGCACGGGGTTTATAAATGTAAAAAAAAAAAAAGCATAATAACAAACACAACGCTGGGTGTTATTCTCAGCACTTATTCTTCGACGTTAAGCCTTGATTTAAGAAATATTTGGTATGCTTCGCGTGAGATAGTTTTTCAGTTATGAATTTCCAGTTTTGATGCAATGGCGTACACAGATCGCTCTTATGGTGGGGGGAGGGGGTTACATTCTAAAATAACAAGTCGGCGAAAGCGCCGAGGGATAATCTCTACGGTACAAATTAAAAATTTGTTGGTCTATGGGAGATGAACCCAACTCTCCCTTGCTTACGCCACTGTGTGTGCGCGTTGAGTCAATATTGGCGGTAAAAAATATGTTTGGTGACAGTAGCGTACAGGGGCTACTTTTTTTTGGAATGGGTTATTTAAAAAAAAACGTAAATAAAAACACAGTGACGTAATTTTCATGTGAAAAAAATTGTTGGTGTATGGGAGGGGGATTGAACCCCCAAACCCCATCCTTCTGTAAACCACTGTAGATACGACTATGTTAAAAGAACAGGCAAGGATCGAAATAAACGTAAGACACTAATTTATTTATTACTTGACAAATTTAAATCTTTTCTGAAAACTTTTCAACCAGCATTTATTTTTCATTTATTACTATTGCAATCATCAGTTGATTATAGACACCAAAACATTTTCAATTTTTGTTTTAATTTCAAGTTAAAACATTTACTGCTGAAGAAAACCGAACATTTTACTTTTTTATTGTATTGCACAAGCTTTATGATTTGTATTCCTTAAACCTAATCTGCATCTTCGAAACAAATTCAAATCACAAACAGAAGGAGATTCCAAAACAATGAAAAAAACTGGAAAAGCTAACCCATTTCCTGTGTTAGGAAAGAAAAACAACCCGACAATAATAACAATGAACCAGTCGTTTAATGCGTTGAAAATTAAAAATTCCCTAATAAATTTTCCCTTTCTGTAAGATAAGTCGTGCTGGAATTCCAGAGAAGTGTACCCAGTTCTCTTTTCTTTTACGATCATATAATTCGGAGGTAAATATTTGCCGTGAAGCCGTCTCTCAAACATCGGAAATTAACAGACAAACAGAACTTGTTAGCGAAATGAAAAGGACGAGAGAGAAAAAAAAAATCCTAAAATAAAATGTAGGGAAATTGGAAAGAGAAAAAGGCGTCTCTTTCTACCTTGGCGTCAAAACTCATTAAGGGGAAAAGTAGGGGTCCTCCCACTTTTCGAAATGAACTAAATAGAAGTAATTATCTTGCGAACAAGGAAAAAAAGAAGTGTTGAGTATCTTCGTAATAAAGACATCAATTTTCTAAATCTGAACCTTTCTAAGTGCGGTTTGGTAATCTGTCTGCAAGGGAAAAAACTGAGTGATCTTTCGGTATTTTAAGTGGAGTTCCATGATGAGTTTAAATAATCAATTGGTATTAATTATGCAAATCTCTGGAATCTTTAGCGGGAAAGTACTTGATGGACGAAATGAATAATTTTCGTGACCAGTTTTTGAATGTGGGGTAAAAACCTAAAAATATAACACAATTGTTATTTCTTTAATTCATGATGTGAAACGTGCAATTAATTTTGTTAAATTTAACGTTAAAAAAGTAGCCGCAGTAGTTTAGTGGTCATTGTCTCAAACACGTGGCCGGAGCATCTCGGGGTCGAGTCCTACTGAATTGAAGTGTACAGGGAACCGATGCATGTTAAATCTGTCGAGACTCAAACGTCCTCCCGTTGGTGTGGTGTGTGGAAGTTAAGAGAGAAGGTCAGTGCCGGTTTATCCATTGTCCATAAGCTGGACTTAACCAGATTTTCTGGCCATAAATTTCGATCGTCCAGTGCAAAGGGGGCCTGTAGATATTCTGCGTCCAGGGCCCGAGATGAGCTTAACTCGGTACTGGAGGAGGTGTATCAATTCAGGTGTCGTCTTCATCACATGACCGATGTTCAAAGTAACGATGTCCGCTACCAATAGCCCTCGTGTTGCTGTTCTGAGTGACTTTAATAAAACTCTTATAACGCTAAATAATAATTCACACAAATATATTTAGTTATAACTGCAGTTGGCTCTTCTTCATATATTACTTTAGTTTCTAAATTTGCCACCAAAAATGCAACACTATGCAGTGCATTTTACATTTCCCTTCTGAGCATGAACAAAATACAGAAAACATCAGCCGGATTGGACTTTCCTGTTATATTATCGTAAGAATTCATAGCAGTAGATAATGATAATGTGTGTACAGCCCCAATTATGGCAGACAAAAACATTTTGGAGTTTCTTCAAAGCTCAAAAAATAGCATTGATGGAGATTCCGACAATGAAAATGAAATGAATTATGCAGCTCCTGTTCCCATATCATCTGAAATTAGTAACGTCATGGAAAGTATGCGCAATTATTTGGACGCACATTTCAATAGTGAAATGAATAACAAAATGAATGACATCCAACAATTTGCTGACAATTTTGATGCTAAAAAAGGATAATGCAAAGAAAAATATTAGATTGTTTTCCCAAGAACTCAATAAATGTTTTGTTTTTCAAAAAATTTGAAAAATTTGTATTAAATTTCTTTGAGTTGTTAAAATGTTTTTGTTTCATTGATTTTTTATTAAATATATGTTATTAAAATATATACACACATCTATGTAAATAAAATAAACGCTAATAAACTGAATTTTGTTGACAAATTATTATTTTTTTTTTGCTATATCTTTTAACATGAAATTTTTTTAACACGAAAAAATATTTCAGCCCCTTTAGTTTCCTGCTAAACAATTTCACTGTATTTCTTAATTTATGCTTAAGTCTCAATTTTGTACACTTAAAAAGATTTTTGTTTTCTTTCGTAATTTCCCATTTAAAATATATTTTCATAAATCTATTCCTTTTGCTTGTTAATAACCTTTCAGACTGAGTTTCAACATAACATGAACCAAAGCAATAAAACATAGCTAGACGACGAGAACCCTGTCTAAAAAGCATCATGTCTCGTATAAAAACCTACTTTTCTTTGCAAACTAACAATAATTTGAAAAACGAAACTATTTCCATTAATAAACATATTTAAAAATGCATTTACCATTGATAAATAAATCGTTAATGCGGACAAAAACAATAATAAAGCACGGAGCAGACAAGGATTATCAACCTCAAAATCCGTCTGTAATAACCCGCCCTTACTATTCAATAAAACCAAAATAAAATTATTCAAAGTTCTCTTAAAAGAATTAAAATAATCTAGAAAACTTTCTTAATAAGACTGTGAAATGTAAAGTGGGTATGGGCAGCGATCAGAGAGGCAAGCCTAAAGATGCCATAAAAGGGGAAAAGGGGCATTATATATATATATATATATATATATATATATATATATATATATATATAATCTCAACTGTTTATAATAGTAAATGGAGCCCAGCGCGGCAATCATCTTAAGTGCCTAAAGGGAGGTAGTAGAAAAAAGGATACTGCAATTTATACTTTCTTTCCATATCTAAATCACTCATAGCACCATCAATCAAATAGTTTGAGTCCACCTGCCAAGCTGAATCTTACCCAGATACAGATAAGGATATGCTGGTAAACGTAATGAAGAATGTGTTTTCAGTTGGGGAAGGAGAGTGGTAAGCAGCACAGAAATTTTATGTCGGGTGCGATATAGTTTTTAAAAAGATCCGCCTTATAATGGAAGAAAACGTCGATATTTTTTTTCTTTATAAGGTTGTAAATAAAACACAGAGTTAAAAATATTGATGGCAGAAGCTTTATTAGAATTGTTAAAAATAAATTGAAATATTGGCCATCACTGGATTCTAAGCGATGGAAAACCCTTTTTTAATTTGTGTGTATATATATATATATATATAATTCTTTTTTTTTTAATATGTTAACTTTTGAAACAATTTTTTTCTAACACTGCAAAAATCCCAATTTTTTTTTAAAAAGTCCATAATTAAAAAAACCATACTAATGGAACATAACGGTTAGATATAAAAAAATATATACAGAAACCTTCAAAAGAGATTCGATCATAACAGTGACGTACACAAGGGATTGAATATAATCCAATGTATATAGTACAAAAATTAAATATATTATTTGTTATTAATAATTAATTTTATTAATTAATACTAATTTTTTTCAACAACTATTTTACTGTTTTTTGTAATCGTACTGTCACCTGCATGGTGCTCAAAGCTACGGCTAACGACAGGCGTACAATATAGCCCGATGCCATGATGAATATCGTGGGCCTCGATCTGACTACGTCAGACAGGTGGCATTAGTAACAACAACAACTGTTTTTTGTTCCCTAAAATCGACAAAATTTTAAAAAATATGTAGGACGGCGTATAGAGCACGATACGAGAATGATGGACTTCTGACCCTGGACCGACCCCCTTGAAAAATTCCTGTGTGCGCCACTGAATCATAATTGTTCGGATATGAGCAAATGAAACCAGAAAAGTATGGTTTGATTGATGCACGTATCTAAAAGACTCAAATGCGTAAACACGTTCCTTTTTCCCTTCCCATAAACTGTTAGTCACCGGAGTAAAAATGAAAGCCATCAAATTTTCGGCTTCCTTTTCTTTTTCTTTTATAAAATGGCCAAAAAAAAAAATCCTGAATAAAAAATTTACAACATTCAATTTTATGTAAAGGTTAGTGATTCCCACAGATCAGAAATCCGCCAAAAAAAGTTTCTCATTACGTTCCTAAACTACATTTGTCTGTTTTATGCGCAATTTTTGCTACCTGTATCAGAAAAAATGGTCGTCAAGGCTTTAAGTCCTTCTGTTGTTGTAGTGAGGGAGTTTAAGAGAGGTGGAGCCAGTTCAGTTCTCGTCACTTGACAGGAATTCAAAATTTCGCTATTCGTCGCCAATAACCAACCCTCTGTTGCTTCGCAGTGCGACGCAAATTAAGATCAAATCAAAATCAGTGAAAATAGTATTGGAAAAACAAAAATTAGATTTGACTTATGGCATGTTAATCGAAACGGAAGTCAACCATCTGTCGAGGAGAGAACAACATACAAACACAGAAAGAGGGAGACTGTTCGCTATGGTATAACGCACTTAAATGTTCTAATTTAGAATTTTGTACCATCATATTTATATTATTTTTTTTATTTTAACTTAATACACATTTTACTACAATGTCAATCTAGGAAATAGTTTTGGCGTAGCATGAGTCCACAAATTATTATTTCAAACTACTTACATCTTTTTATTTGAAAAATTTATATTTTTTTATTTGAAACAATAACTTTATTTTTCAACACATTCTACTATTAATTTTATACAAAAACAGAAAAACGTACTTTTCTCTTTTTCAGCGTATAAACTATTTGTAGGAACTCGTAGAAAAGTCTTATTTCAATAACACGAATCAAACCTAAATTAACAAACACAATTTGCACGCAGAAAGAGGTAAAATAAAGAGGAATATTATAAATGCACAAGTTAGACGAAAAATACTACAAACACACTAGAAACGACACCATCACAGCATAATACTAACTTCACAAGTGAACAAAATAACAGAAAAAATACCGTCTCTCCCTACGCACCACCGAAAAGAACCAGACGACCTCGGTACAAACTCAATCTTTACTCAGCTTTCGCATAAAAAGAGCGAAAAAAGGAAATGAGCGGCGAAATAAAGATTAAAAACAAAAATGATAAAAGAAGATTCTGACATCCCCCCTCTTCCCCCACCTCGAAAATTCTATTTACGAGCTTCTTCGGCCAGCTTCCGAACATGCCCTCCATCTCCTCGACCCCCATCACGCAAACCAAAGCTGGAAGTAATTAAATGATGTCGTTAAGAGTATGCAAAGGGAACTGGGGGGGGGGGGACTGAGCAGCATTTAGAAAAGCTGACATAACACCGGTACGCTGCTGAGCATGGCAAAATTCCGGGAAAAATAAATGAAATGAAAATGTAGTAAAAGAAGAATATGGAGAACCTGGAACCGAGAGAGAGTGAGAGTGAAAAAAAGCATGGTAACAACGAGGGAAGATAGAAAATTAATGATCTTTGTTTATTCAGGTGAGGTCTACGACCACACAAACGCATGGCACACACACACACAGTCGTGTTCTCCCCCCTTCTCAAAAAGAAGTTCCGTGTGCGAAATAACATTGCGAGGCGAAATATAACAGAATAATTTGGACACGGTATTTGGGGGGTGCATCTTTTTGGGATGAATTATTCATGAGAAATTTCAATTATGTATCAATCAGAAAGTTACGATAAAAAAAAAAAAGCTCATCAGTTTTTCGAATCAGAAGTTGACAACTTCCTCCTCTTACTCTATGCCCGAGGCTGAAAACTTAAGAAAAAAAATCAAGATTGAGATTGTGAAAGAAATATTTAGGAACTAGACATAGATAGTGTGGATAATGTTCCGTGGGTTCCGTTCGTATCTTCTTTTTCACAATTAGCAAAGGTAGTATATAAGAAAAACGAAATATCAGAAGAAAAATTATTTTAAAATTGTATAATAAATACTTTGAAATTATTTCTTGAAAGACTTATTTAACAGAAATTAAATTACACTTTGTTCGAAAGGTAGCTGTGGATTATATTTTTCATGCCATATACTGTATATATCTATTTATTTCTACTATATCTTTAACAAACATTCTTTGCACCAAGAATTCAATTCCGCAATTTGATCGCTCGAAAAGGAAAATAAAATAAAACAAAGCTTGTACATATAATTTAAGAACAGCTCTTAACAAGCAAATTTGTTTTTACCCAAAATCTTGAAAATAATACAAATATATAATAGTATAAAGTATATAATAGTAAACAATAAATAATATAGTATTTTGTCTGATATTCATATAGTACATTTGTGACATTTCTTTTTAAATATCTTTCCACTAATAATATATTATTTTTAAAAAATTACCAAACATAAACCTTCAGAATATTTTTTTTAAATTCATAATAACTAGCAATAGGACATTTATTTATTTCAAAACCCAAATAACTAACATTACTAATTAAAAAGAATTTTTCGCAAATTTTTTTAAAAACAATTAAGGTTTGAATTAGAATTATCGTAATTACTTTCCCTTTTTTATATTCAAATCATTACCTCTGAAATTTCTAATTAGGGAATAAAAAAGATATTTCAATTGATTTTAAAATGTACTGAGCAGGGAAATTAAAAACAGGGTTTTTTTATTAACACAATTTTAAAAATATCTTAAAATATAACACTGCTTTTCCGTAATTTTTCCTTAGCAAAAGAAAATCCAGTGCCAATTAGAGTTCAATAATAATGATTTCTTTATCACGCAATTATTTGCTAAACAATAGTAGTTTCTTATTAAGACAAACCGGCTGTCAATAATTGCTTCTGAGCCAGTTAAACAGTTACAACACACGACACACACAAAATTTTAAGGACGAGCAACATACTTACTCAGAATAAACGAATTTGAAAACCAAATACGTAAATAAAATTATAATCATTTATGAATGACTTCTTTATTTACTTGGAATTCAATTTGGGAATTCGCAACTATGTACCCAATGACAAAATTTAACAAGGTATCTTGAAATAAACAGTTTTAAAGTAAAAAATAAAATAAAAATATCATAATTTCAAAGATAACTACGAATAACAGTTTTCATTAGAAACCTGGTTATATATAAAATAGAAAGAAAAAACAACGATTCCATCAAAGTAACTACTGCATTTCCGCTAACACTTCCTATTTTGCAAGAAACATGAATTTGTGGTACATATTCATTTGTAAGCGGTTCCCTAGAACGTAATCCTGAATAAATTGCTTCCATTCAAAAGTAAAGGGCTATTCAAGAGCAATGTACGCAAAGATCAAAACATAGATAAAACCTTGCTTTTCCTGTCTTCCCAACTACTTTAAAGCCTTTTTCAAGGAACACAACTCATCAATCAACAATTGATGAGTTCTGCCCCCCTTCTCTTCTATCTCTACTCCTTGAATGACCACACACCAATTCCGTTTTAAGTTACTTTCCTCCATTGACCACATGGGTGGTATATAGGACTCTGTTCCACTGACAACCCATTTACTTTATTGAGTTTGGTTCACCATTAACTCATTAAAAATTAGTTTACTTAACCCTATTTGTGAAGACAAAAATACTCACTTCCTCGAAAAATTGCACAAATCCCTTTAGTAGAGACATTAATCCGTAATTTTAAGCAGTAAAAGATTCTAATGCTTTTAAGATGTTTAAGTGATGCGAAAAGCGAATCTTTTTCTATCTAGAACGAAAAAAGTCATTTTATTTTAATTCAACATTCATTGAAAAATACACTAACCCAACATTCATGAAACTGTCTTTTACTAAGCATAACTAATAATGCTTATTTTCTTCAAAAGAATATGAAAGTCGTGCATAAATATTGGAAAAAACATACTAAAAAAAATAAATTAAGATTTAGAAAACGAAAAATGTAATGAAAAATACTGCAACTTTTTAAAGTCATAATAATGACGACTAAGACTTAATTTATCCAATGATTCTCATCTAATAGCATAATTTCAGATGACATCTCTATGAACTTTAAGAATTAATTGTCAAAAAGTCAAGCAATGATAACAGTCTTCAAAATCAATCATACCAACTTTCAAATTAATTGCAATTCCAAAAATAATTCCTTCAAAATTAATTACAATTGATAACAAAATTCCACAAAATCCAAAACAGCAGACGATTCTGTCGCTATTTTCAATACATGTTGATTCAATACAGTTAATACTGTATCCGGTATAAAAAGAAAAAAAAATTAATTTTTCTATCATAAAATGAATAATCAGTTTAATGATACAAAAATTGATTGGTCTAGAATGATAGTAGAATTAAACCACACTGGACAAAGAACAAACTAACACATTGTCTTTAACAGAAACATTTAAAATGTTTGATCCGGTATTCCAATTGCGTTCTGCAACCCGTACATAAAAATTACTTGTCAAACGCCATTGTTCTCTACTGTAACAGTAAAAGTGAACTAAGCGTTACATGTCGCATCAAGCAAGAGGAAAGAAATATCACGGTATGTCCACGCCCCCTTTTTACGAGTCTGTTTTATCTTTGTCTTCTGTTAACGGATACTAGAAGTTTTTTTTCTTTTTTTGAAGCTGACAGGTGACAAAATTTCTTTGTTGTGAAAGGTAAATCGCATGGGCGGAATAAGAACTCCACCTTTCAATCGTTCAAAGCAATATGAACGTTCTTGTTGCAATTTGTTCAGAGGCTAACTTGTATTTCGAAACGCGTTGAAAATCTTCCAGTCGTCATACATCCCGTTTTATACGGATGGTAGATTTAGCGGAATCTCATTCCATTGCGTAAATCATATTTGAAAAATACATGAAAGTGGATCGCGGTTGTACAGCTAAAAATTTTATTAATTATCGAAACAGTGTTGGATAGGAACGACATGGAGACCCCTAGGCAGTCGAATTCTCGAGGCCCTGTAGCCTAATAATTTTATTACACAACATTTTAGAAATATATTTCATTGCACAAATAAAATAACAAATTATCAGCAAACTAAAAATTTTTGACTAAACAATAATTATTTATTAGAATCTGTAATAAAAACTAATTCTTGCAACAAGAAATAGCTAAATATTTGATTTTCTCAATGTTTGGGGCCCATAGGCAATCACCTAATTCGCCTAATGTGTAATTCGGCACTGATCGGAACCTATCTATACGAAAAAGAAGTTCAAAACAGTGGTCTCCAATCCCCGGACCGTGGACCAGTACCGATCCGTGGATCAAATAGTACCAGGTAGCACAAAGAACGCTAAATTATTTCAATTTTATTTTCTGTGATGTATTTCTCTCTAGAGTTAGTGCGACTTTTTAAAGTAATCACTTTATATTCTTTTTTTAGTGTAACTATTTTATTCTGAAGAGGCATGTTTAAATACTCTACTACATTAAAACTATTCAATCAAAACAATCTAAAATATGAACAATCAACGTCCTGATCCTCCCCCCTTCCTCCTCAGCGTGATTCTCGCAAAAAAATTAAACGTTGACCGGTCTACGATGATAAAAAGGTTAGAGAATGCTGTTCTGTGGTATGGTGATTGCGCGCGCAAGAAAAATAATTAAAAAAAATTTTTTCCAATCCACATTAATATATAACCTAATTTTAATTATAATAAGATATATAGTTGCGTTACATGTGTACATGTGATTTTTAAAAGTATAAATTATTACATTATGTACATACAGAAAACATCTAAGCCAAATTTCATAACACTTTTATATTCCAGTTATATTAAAATATATAAAATAATTCCACGCAAGATCTACAAAATAAGAATAAATTATCTTTAAAAAATTCCGCAAGAATTCTTCCTATCCATATTTAAATCAATAAAGAAAGGAACGAAAAAATTACACAAACAACTGAGTAGAGATTTAAACAAATTCCATGCATATAAATTTCAATAACAAATATAATCTATTTGTGATATTTATCAAATTTACCTAATCTAAATCTATGATGATGTTGAATTCTAATGGCTGGTATGATGAATGGTATAAAGCGGATAGTCAAAAAGAATTCGGTTGAAGGTATAACACAAAGGTGCACAACATGACCTCTTGACAACGTGGTGGAACAATCCGTAGAGTTTCTTGTGTACAACACAATGAGACTGGTCAAGTCTTTTCAAATGAAAACCGCACCTCTCTCCAAAGAATACACTAAGAACTTGACCATCAACTGTGGTCAAAGTGAATACAATTCAGTAAGTAACGACTTCTAAAAGAGAATTCGAATGAGTTTTTTGTTCCGGCTACACCTGACAAGAAAATTCTGGACCGTATTCACAGGGGATTTGACCAACTCGAAAGGCGTGGTTTACCACACCTCCGTAAAAAGAATCGCAAACTGCAACCCAGATGACCAACGGTCAGTAAATAAAGAATTTTACACAGCTGTTTAAATGATTAATGCATTCCCTCTTTTCAGAAGTCGGTTTGAGGAAGACATACATCATAAGGGATTTTTGACAACTAACAAGAATAGAGGAATGCGAATCTCCTTCCTCCCCCAGAACTTTAAAAGGGGTAAATTTGAAGGACATTGGAACATTTTTAGTTACAAGAACATTTCACGTTCTCAATAATTTTTGTCACGGAAAAAAAGTTTCAAAAAAGTTGATAACATTTTTGCAAAGCTAAACTTAATTTTTCAGCTACTGCACAAGTCATTATATTAAATACCAGTATTAAATTGTACCATTTAAAACACGTATTGTTCTAGTAAAGATCGGATTATCAAATAAACATGGATCAGTGGTGCACACAAGGAGGGGGCCACGTCCTGATTTTTCCCTTAATTTTTCCTGATAGCCCTTAATTTTTCTAGATTGATTATAATCATATGTATATAGTACGTAAAATTTAAATAAATATTTTTTATAATTAATTTTATTAATTAATGCTAACTTAATAATTAATTTTTTACTGTTTTTTGTTCCCGAAGATCGACAAAATGAAAAGCGGAGTATTGGAGCATAATACGAGAATGTGGTAAAATTTCGATACTGCCCCCCCCTCCCTTGAAAAATTCCCTTATGCGCAACTGACATGGATGAAAAACAAAAATTTGAATATATATATTATATACAAACAATGTGTGTGAAATATATACATATATATTTCGCACAATTGGCAAATAGATAGATATTTATATACATATGCCAATGTATCAGTCCCCTGAATAGGAAAATAATTTTATATTACAATAAATTGACAATTCTTCATACGGAAGACTTTTTTACTTTTGCGTCAGTTTCTTAAAAATACAGAGGAAAAAATTTAAAATTTAAAAATTCTTTTTAAAATGAAATAGAGCAATAATCATAAAGAAGCAATCGTTAGTTAAAAATAAAATAATGCTATTCAAATAATTTCGCAGTTTTTTTTTTAAAAAAAAAATAATTTTAAACAACATAATTCTTAGAATTTCAAAAATAATTACATTAGCATTAGTTTCTCATAAGCTACACACAAAATAGGTTTTTAAGGAAAAAATTTGTAATTCTTGTGCATTAATTAAGGTTTGAATGCAATTGACTGATTCACAAATATAAACTAAAACTCGGTTTCTTATACCTAAAGAATACAGCCATTAACCTAAAGAAATTCTTTTCCAGTACACTCAAGAGATACTTAATTGATTTTCCAATAAATATTTTACATTATAATTTACGAATATAATAAACATAAATAAATATTTGTTACGCAATAAATTTTATTTACAAAATATTACTTCAAACAATTGAGGTTTTTTTTTTTTTTTTTTTTTTTTTTTTTTGGAAAAATATACTTTTGAAACGTTAATTGCACGAAAAATAGTGATCTTTCGAAACGAAAATATTTAAATCAGGATTCTAACTCAGGATTATAAAGGTTCTTTCATCAGCAAATTTATTGAAAAATAATCTAATAGAAGATGAGTGATAGTGGTTAAAGAAATAGAACAGTAAAAAACAAATGATTTAAAAAAAGTAATAAAATTTTAGAGATAATAATAAATTCAGAGTTCAAGCTAATAATTTTTATGTGAGTGCGTCTGTGTTATATATATATATAAACAAATTTGGCCAAGGTAAATAATACGAGAAATATACATATGTGTATACAATATTTTAAATGTATGTGTTTACATATATATTATTTAAAATATAATAACGCATAAAACTTTTTAAAAAATACTACAGCAATTTTAACATTTAATTTTTTTATGTATCAAGGCAATAAAATAGTCAAAAATACATCATTCCAATAAATTATTTCGCAATTGAAAATTGCTAAAAAAAAGAGTTTATTTTAGGGTTTTCTTCAATCATCACAATTAATGTCATTATACTCAACTTATTTTTTTTAAAAAAAATTAAAGCCTTATGTATATATATATATATATATAATGCTAGATTGAAGTACTACATTTTCTTCACAGAAACATGCCACCTGCGTATTTTTTGCAATACACAACCATCGCGTTTTTGCTTTATTCCAAAAATAATCCTCGTGCAGAAAATCTTCACCAAAAGCATTACGCTCAATCAAATCTTGTCAAGTCTGCTATCTGCGCAAGGTATTTAGGCAAAGGCCTTCGGCAAAAGACCTTATCATCGACAGCTGCTGTGAGGCCCGGGCCCATTTAGCTGACAATTCTGACAGTTCCAGAGAACCGCCGTGGCCCCAGACCAATTGTGAAAACTTCACGCGCCTCGGTCACTTGAAATTCAGACTTTAACGCCATCCAACATCAGAATGTCAATCGATGTAAGATTTCATATCGATGAAGGTTTGGTATCGATTAGTGGGTTAAGGATATAGGAGGACAGAAAACGAAAGGAAAAAAACCCATTATAATAATAATCTGCAATGATTTCTTTTAACACTCTTTCAGCTGAGTTTTGGCGTTGAATGATACGATTTACCGTGGAGAACACTCAGAGCTGTGGTGTTAAAAAAAATGAAGGAATGAAAAAAAAATAAAGGATATGAAAGACAGCAATTGAAAAATGTTCTTCGATACATTCTTTTTATGAAGAAAAGGAAGTTTGATATATAAGTCAGTCTCCGAGAAAAAAATTGTGAGGCAAGGGGAGGGAAAAAGAATTGACTATCAGAGATTACGTCTCAATAGTAGTAGTAAAATTAATAGACTCTGGAGAGTTAGATTTTTTTTAAAAATTCAGTGTAGCCAATAAAAAACCCACATTTTAAAATATTCCAGAAAACGAACAAAGAGCAATATATATACAACATGGTTCAAGCAAACTTATTCTATAAAAAAAAAAAAAAAATGCTGCACATGTGTGTGTGTGTTGTGTGTGTGTGTGTGTGTGTGTGTGTGTGTGTGTGTGTGTGTGTGTTTTTTTTTTTTTTTTTTTTTTGATTAAGCCAAATGATATTTCCACCAAAAAACTTCGCATTTTATTTGCAGAATAAAGAAAACAGTTTCTCTCATCTTTCTATACTTTAACTTCCAAACATCAAATTAAAAAAAAAAGTACGAATATATATTTAAAAAATGTTCCTTTTTTAAGCCAAAGCATGACCTTGATTGAAATTACGCTCGATGCATTTAAAGTTTGTTACATACTTGCAAATACAAAAATTAAAATTTATAGTGATGTAATTTTTAAAATATCAATGACCATTTTATAATATTACATACAATTAAATTAAATTTCAAATTTAAAAATTACAGCTTTTTAATACATATTTTTTTCAGAAACTAACACTATATTTTTATAACAATAAACATCTTTCTTAAATTTTTCAATCTTTCGACACAGTGGTGCTACATTTATTTTACACATAAAATATTTCTTTCCTGTGTATTTATTTCAATTCTTTAGAACAACGAAATTGTATTTTCCCCAACTAAACACACATCTATCCTGATTAACTTCAAACAGGCATTTCAGTAACCAAATTGTAAGTTAAAAGATCAAGCAAAATCTATTCATTTTATAGAAGTAGAAAAATTGTCTTCAAGAAATTACTTTTGATTTCTAACTTGTTTAATCGCTACTAAGCTGTTGGCGCTATATGGCTTTCGCCAAATATCGCCAATGTCAAACATTAAGGCTCAAATTCTCGAACAGGTTTTCAGGCTGTAAAATTTCTAATATAAAAAAAATTATTATATGTATTTTAAAGCTTTAAGCATATAGTATACATTTTTATTTTAACATATATATCTAAAAGTGTATGCTTAATATTATAGATATATGAAAAATGGAGTATGCAATATATCTTCACATTGTCAGCGGAGACTGAAACAAAATCTTGCAGTACATTAAACTATGTTTTTCCCAATTATTATTCCTATAACAATACGTAAGTCAGAATATATTTTATATATATAATTGGATATATTTTAATCAGAGGGAAAAAGTGTTTACAATTTAGATCCTACATATTTTAACTTAATACGCGAATCAAGTCTTAAGAAATAAAATGAAATATTTCTTAAAATTTTTTAGAAAAATAAATCTTTAATTTTACACACTTATTCTTTTTCCCCATAACACTTGTTCACGTTTCAATGACAAATGAGTCAAAAGTTTCATTTTAATAATTCGTACTTCAAGACATAAAAAAGGGGGGGGGGGAAACGACGGTTTGCAAAAAAAGTACATTTTTATTATTTAGAAAAGGATAATAACATTCAATAAAAATAAAATAAGCCTACAGAAAAATTATGATATGATTCATATGGGAAATCTTCCTATAACCATGTCTGCAATATATATATTAATGAATGTTTTTATGGTGTCTGACAAGTTATTACATACAGCATAACTGGAAAAGATATACGGTTAATTAAATGCTCAATGCAGCATTGATATATCCCGCCGCAAATTAAAAGGCATAAACATGAACCATCTGAATATTTTGTGTATGATTACCAATTAAATAACAAACATTTATTTGTAATGTAACACGATCAATTAAGATTAGTACCATACAGTGACGCACACAAGGGTGTCCTAGGGGTCCAGACACCTCCCCAAAGACTTTGAGTTTTTTTCGATTGATGACAATCCTATATATAACGTAAAATTTAATTAAGTACTTGTAATTAACAATTTTTTATTAATTAATGCTAATTATTCATTCAATAATTTATTTTTTACTGTTTTTGGTTAACAAAATCGACAAAATCAGAAGAATCAATTGGTGTTGCCTTGAGGTATGATACGAGTTGGGGGACTTTCCACCATGACCCCCCCCCCCCCTGAAAAATTTTTTGTGCTCTTCTGTTACCATACAAGGTAAAAGTAAATTAAAATTTCCGATCTTTTTTTCATTGTAAAAAGGAAAAGATTGTCATTGCAATGAAACGAAAAAAGTTTTTTTTTTTTTTTTTAAGAAATGTGTTAGAAATTAGAAGAATATTTTTTAAGATGGTTAACACACATTTTCTTTTCAATTTACTTTTGAAAGACTGACTATGAAAGCACACTTCAAATATGAGTTACCGTATTTACTTTATCTAAGCCGCACTATTTTTCCAGTGTTTATGCTACTGAAAATTGGGAGTGGCTTATAATTGAAGGCAAACATTTGTTGGATGGGGAAAATGAGTTTTTACCCCTTTCAAAAGGAAAAATGTAACTATTCATTATGGCCACTTGCGACGGATCTATACGCGGTTCTACTAATCCCTTCATGACTCTTTAAGGAAAATATTTATTTCAACCAACTTTCATCGAGTAAGGAAATGTGATTATGCAAATGAAGTATATTATATAAATTCTGTTTTCGCGAGTTTGTGAGTTGACACGTTGGAGTTGGCAAGTAGGAGTTAACATAAAGTCTGCGAGTTAGTTGTTAGTTGAAGATTGAAAGAGAGTGGAATTAGTTAGAAGTCTGGGAGTGGTCCAGGAAAAAGATTACAGAGCGTGAATCCAACGACATTGGTCAAGTCGAAGAGATCGCCTGCAAGTTTCCAGTGTAGGATCCGATGCATAAAAAGTACGGGTATTGTGAGCTTGATTAAGTAGAAGTTAACTTATTAGTGTGCGACGTAGTTATATTTGAGAGTATTTAAGCTGTCTTAGATACAGTTGAGGGTCTGTAGTAGTATCCCCGTGTTATAGAATCTCACCTCCGCGCTCTACTGTTTAATCATCTACCTTAATTAGATTTGTTTTGTGTCTGATTGATATTTGGAATTAATAAATTGATTAGAATGAAATCATGTCTGGGGATCATTCAGTTTCTCCCACACATTTATTTAGCCGGGTTTACAGGTAGACAAGGGGGTTCAGATGTAAACAGGAACCGACCGCTATCACACATCAACATCGATGACTTATCCCATTCCGCAGTTTATTTTCAATATCCAGTCTACCCTGAATTTCACTGTCTGCTCGTATTTAGAATTTTTTTTTTATACACTCTCTTTTAATCTCCTAAACATCACTGAGAAATTTCAGAAATGGCATCAATACAAGTTCAATATGATGCAAGAATGAAAAAAGCGAATGTATATGTAGGGAAGAAAACGGAAAAGAGCAGCGGCCAGAATATTTGATATCAATGATACAAATGTACGTAGATGGCGTAAACAATATGACATGATTTTTGTTGTAAATTTTCAACAACGTCTTTCTCTGGACAGAAAAATAAAGGATTGGATGGCCCCGAAAACGCCACCGTGTGGGAAAGTGACGACGCCGGTGCCGGTTCCTATGTTACAGTGGGAGTGATTAATCATTTTCGGAACAAGATATCGATGGTTAGAACAATTAGAGGATGAAGTATGCTTTTAATATTAGTAAAAAAAAAAATTAATTATTCTTATAAGTTCACATTATAAAAAATTAATTTCCCAAGCATCGGATATTTACAAAGTTTTCACACTTATTTTTTATTTTTTTTTCGCAAAAACGTGTGGAGAATTTGGGGTGCGGCTTAGAATCGACGGCGAATTAGATTCAAGTAAATACGGTAATTTCCCTTATTACATTCTCATTATATCGTAAGCACGTGGAAATTATAGACTTAAGTTTAAACGGGAGAGTACGTCAATAGATATAAAAAAAACCGGGAAATTTGCTACATAGTAACAGAGAGAGGAAAGCAGCTTTAGGGTCCTCAAGAAAAGATCATGTTCCAATGCACACATGGCATTCTTAACAATGTGCACATGGAAGATCTAAAGTTAGGGCAACAGGCCCTTCTTCCGACCACCATCTATCATGCTAATGAGGCCGCCCAAAGCAGTCCAAAGAGCCCATTTCCTGACGTGTCACTGCGACACACAGCTTGCTTGCTGCAATCTCACCCCTCTCCCCTTCCAGAGCTCTTGATTCGCCGCTGGGTCGCGCGATCGTCCATCACTCATGAAGAAGTACGTGAGAGTTGAAGAATCTGGCATCGCTGTCGAAGCAGACGATTTTTGTTGTTTGTTCCAGAGAAGGGGGGGGGGGAGAGAAAGCACAAACATACTACATTCTTTTTTCTTTTCTTTTTTTTAAATCTTATTCGAAAATAAGAATATTTTCTTTTGTGAAACAAAATGAGAAAAATAAAGAGGAATCATAAGGGCAAATTTGCGTAAAGTTTTACTTTACTAATGAGAAAAATATCTGATAAAAAAAAATAATAGCTTTTTAAAAAAATTGCATTCATTAATTGGCATGCAAAACGGAGAAAAAATCGATTTCAAACCAATATAAACAAAAACAAAATACATTCCAGTTTTATATAATGACAAAAAGAAATTACGAGAAAAGTTTTATCTCAACGTGACTTCAAAATTATAAATATAACAAAATATAAATTTTCAAATTCATGTTTTACATATTTATTTACTTGCTACATTACTAGCATATTCAGTACATATCTTAATATTAACTTCAGAGTGAGTAAAAGTTATATTAAGGCCGCATGCGCAAAGGCTATTGGCGACGGACCTCGTAATTCCGAACGTGGACGACACTTGTGTGTGTGTGTATGACTTAGCATCCCCTCTCCTAACTTTCACACCACACCAAAGAAAGGACGTTTGAGCCTCGATAGATTTAACGTGCAACGGCTACCATGATACGCCAGACACTAGTTCGTGGCCTAGACCACTAGGCTACCGCGGCCATGTTAACTTTTAAAGCACTTAGGAGTAAACAAACTAAACTGAATTTCAAACACCATAAAATCCGGGGTATAACACGTACTTTTAACACAAAAAAATACGATCGAAATCTAAAGGTGCGCGTTATACGCCGTATAAAAACGATAGTTTCAAAAATCAGGAAGAGTATTAAAAAAATTCTACATATACCGAAATGATGTTAATTTAAAAGAAATGTCATGTCATATGAAATAAAAGAGTTGTAGTTTTAGAAATATATATTTTTTTTTTCAAAAGTCTGGGCTAATACCTCGAATGAATGACTTCAAAACATAAGAACATTGTATACTACATTTCAGATTTCTTCTTTAAAAAGGGGGCACGCGTTATATGGTGAATATACCTTAAAATAAAAAAATGCAGTTCTAAAATACAGATGTGCGTTATACGCCGGATTTTACGGTATACATACTTAGAATCAAAGCATACTAATACATGAAACAATATAAACATAATAATAGAAACATAATAATTAATTTCAGCCACATATTTAGTAAATTTTACTCCAGAATTTAAGCTATTAAAAGGGGAGGGGGGAATAAATATAAAGTTTTGCCTTCATATTTCCTTTGAAGTCAATAAATAATAATTACAAAACAGAAAGGAAAAACCTTCCAAATTTTTTTAAAAAAAAACTATCTTATATTTAAAAAAATGGCTTTTTTCAAACAAACAGGCACCGTAACAAAAGGAAAAAATGAAGTTTCTTCAATTTAAAATATTCGTTTTAAAAGCACCCTTTCACAGCACATTCAAAATATTCTCGTTTCGAACCACAGCGAGAAACACTTAACTTTAACAATGAGAACCTAAGTATCGTTAAAATCTTCTCTCAATACTTGATGTTATTTCGTTAACGAGTCGCAGCATTTCAGAAGCAATTACGATTAGAATAATATGACTCGTGCGCACAATTGAAGTGCATCAGTGGAGAAAACGGCAAACAACAACGGAACTCAAAATTTATTCATTCCGAGCACTCGAAGAATAAAACGAATATATGACCGAAAATTCAGTTTTCCGAATTCATTAAAACTTTCTGCCTTCCAAATGTTCCATCAAATCCCCGATGAGAGCTAAAAATACACACATCATTCGAAATAAGGGAAGGGCAAACATCAAAGATTCCGAAAAGTTGCTCGAAACAAATTCGAATTCTCAAATCAAAACTTCCAGACTTTCAAAATGACACTGAAGTTCGATTTCTGTGCTGGGGAAATGAGAAATCACACTGTTTTTGTTTTTCAGAAATGAACTGAATGTTAAAGTGATGAATTCCATGAATATTATACGAGTATCGAATTTTTAAGCGAATGGTGAGACAAATTGCATTCTTTTTCGATGAACTTCGTTCTCTGCAAGCAGAGGAATCGGAAGTACTTTGGTGATCATGATCACAGCAACCTTCAAGCAATGTCTAACATTACCTTCCAAGAAATAAACATCAATATGTATATCAAAATATTCATGTGAATTATTTTTGGAGAAAAGTAAGATATGCAGATATTCATGGCTGAAAATGGTCATGAGGATTATGAATAACAAATTTTCAGCTCAAAATAATTTAACTGCAGTATGCCTCATGCAATGACTTATTTCATTCCATATGCCATTATCTTATTCTACATCAGGGGCGGGCAAATAACGGCCCCCAAAAGAGTTTTTTTGCGACCCGCCAAAACAGGAACCAAATAAGACAGAATATTTAGGTCAACATATAATTTTTTTGAGTAAAGCTTTTCTTACATGTAGATCAACAAGAGTAAATATAGATGCTAGTTGGTTGACATTAACTTGCACGCTGTGATGAGAATTTCATCAAGCAATTTCATTCCTGATTTCAAAAAAAAATTGTAGAAAAAGGTTGATATATATATATATAAAAATATATATAAAAAAAAAAAAAAAAAAAAATATATATATATAATAAATATATATATATATGTGGGGGGCGGATACATTTGTCTTATTAAAATGATTATAAAATTAAATGCCCTTGTGCAGCTATAGATGTGATATTACAACAATAATCAAATTGAATAAAACCGACACTATTTTACATAACTTATATTTATTGATTTTTATTATAAAGTTTATACCTTTTTTCAATTCCTACACTATTCTCACTCTCTCTCTATATATATATACATTTATCTTGTTCAAATTTTCAATCGTTAATAAAATACTTTCTATTCATTCAATCAAGTTCAAATAAATTCTTTTAACCTTGCAGTGGATGACACTTGATGTTAATACAGTTTTTTCAAATATTAATTACCGGTTTTCGACGCCAACTTAGATTCGTCTCCATTGTAGTAACAATGTAACTGTTAAAACAATGACAAAAGTTGGCGTCGAAAACCGATTTTGCAGCCAGACTAGCCAAACCAGTGTGCATTGTTACAACAATGTAGACAAATCACGCTCTTTTTTCAATTCCTAATATTAGTTCATTCTCTCCCTACATATATATATATGTATATATATACCCTACATATATATATATATTATATATATATTATCGTTCAAATGTTCAATCGTTCATAAAAAATACATTCTATTCATCCATTCAAAGTAGGAATTGGTTTAAAAAAATTTTATATACTTGTTTGAATGCAAAGTTAACTAATGAATGCAATCATTTGAAAAAGGTGCAGCTCCCCGGTATCTTCCGTTTTCACAGTGTGGCCCCCTCGAGCAAAAACAATTGCCTCCCTCCTCCCCTCTATTCTACATCATTGACAGATTTTTTTGTAAATACCTCAAAGTTGGAATGAAAAAAAATATTTCGAGAAATATACATACAAAAAACAAAACAAAAAGAAAGAAAATTTCATGGGCAAATGGATAAAAATTCATAAAAATTTCAACATAGTCCTTGAGAAATGAAACATGAAACTAAATTTATTAGAAAAACGATTGGTTCTTCCATATCAATAAAACTACACTTCATTAAGATACATATGCTCTTCAGCAAATAGCAGGCAGCAACAATTCACACAATACTATTTCTTATTAAAAGAAAGCTGAAAAAACCAGTTCAAAACCATCTGCTTCATTTCAATAACAAAAAACAGTTCCCCTTTATATTGCAAATTTTGAGTGGTCAACTGGTACTTATTTATTGGAAAGGGTTATTTAGCGTTGGTGAAAATGTTCAATTGTAACCATGATTCTCATTATTGTGAACATCTCAGCACAATGAACATCAATGGGTGGTTGAAAAATCATTTTTTCTTCTCCATACACTCCTCATGAATTACCCATCTCGTGAAGCATCTGCTGAAATTGCCAAACTGTGTATTTCTTTTCGAGCCCCCTCAGTGTTAAAAGCCAAAGGATATGCAGTGATTTGAAACGGCGGGGGTATCCTTGCGGACTTTTTACTTCAGCGATGCCATTTTGAAAATTTATCGCTATTTGGCGACATGTAAATATGAACTAGTACAAGTTTTTATTGAATTTAAAATTAGTATATTCGGTAATTAGAAAAGTTTTAAAAAACCCATGGTTTCGTCTGGAGCACTTCTAAAAGTTTATGAAAGAAAAGAAATTGCCTTTCAGAAAATCAATAAGACTATTCTATCAGCGAAAAAACTGTTCTCTGAGTTATTTACAGGAAAACAATTAGCCAGACATATATTGAGAAATGTGTCTGGAAATTAAGATCCATTTTGACGCTTATACTATATAAAATACAATAACAAACAAAGCGAATTGTATGTGAACCTCTGCATGTGCAATGCAAAAAAAAGAAGAAACGATTTAAACTTGGTAATCAACTTTTGCTGCACCATTTACTACCAAATATTTCATTGCTAATAAAACCTTTTTACGGAAAAGGAATAGAATATTATTATGAAGTACAGATAAAAGCATTGAAATAAATTACAAGACTTTTTCCCCCGAAATGATTCATAATCTTTTTTACAATTCAAAACTCCTTTTTATTTGCTGTGCAATAACATCCTTACTTAAAATTACAGTAGAACGTCGTTTATATCCGAATCAATTGGGAGCGGACACTGTTCGGATGTGCGATTGTTCGGAAAACCGAATGCGAACCATGCAGTATATGACACCGGACACTATACGAATATTGAAAATCCTCACAAGTGGGAAACGTGCTTGAAGAAAAAGCAAACTAGGTGCAAAATGTCGCAATTTTACCTTTATTGTGGAAAATAATCAATTATTTTTCTCACGCGAAACAACTGTTGAGCATTCATTGCACAGTTCGAAAACGTATCCGGACTTTGGTTCGGATATTTGACGTTTCGGATAATAAACGTTCGGATAAACGACGTTCTACTGTACGAGAAAAAAGGACGGAAGGAACAGCATTAGGTTATTAATTTTCTTTTGGCACGATTTTTTCGAAGTTCTACGCCTTCGAATTATCCACAAGAGAAATCTTTTTACCGCATTCAGAAATATAAACCTAAAATTCAAGAGCATGAATAAAACGAAATGATACTATCACGAATGCAATTAATTACTCACAAAAAATAACCCCAAACAAGCCCATTCAACAGATTCTTTTAATTGTATTCAATGCATATGAAATAACTAGCACTATTTATTTTCAACGGAACACGCGCAACGCCAGAGGCTTCTTCCTCTAACCTTGGCGACATCTTAAAAATAGTACCGACAGCACCACCCTCATGGTAACCTGAGATCCTTTGAAGTGGATATCATCACTATCCTTCATTGAAGATGTTTAGCATCACAAAAAAATAGATAAAATTCCACCCCACTGAGTCCCAATAGGCCCACTCTGCCGTTAGCCGAACCTTTGTCCTCACTCCATTATTTAGCCGCTATTTTTTCACTCTGGGTCGGGTGTAGAAGTTAAATATTGAAGAGAATTCAACAGGTGACAACCAGAATGAGACTGAGACGCATTAAAGCGACGCCGACACCAAATTTTCAGGCTTAAGTGATATTGTGTGCGAATTCTTGAGATGGTAGGTATCCTTTTATAGTTTAATGGAAGTCTGGGTTCATTTCACTGCATGAAAACAGGATGTTACTTCACTGAGGCTCAATTCAGGTGTTAAAAACAGAGAAAAGAGAGAAAAAAATTGTCTAAGGGATGACATTAGTCCGTGGAAAGAAAGGTGATGGATTTGGAATTTGAAACAAATTTTTTCTTTTTCTACGCTGAATAGGGCAAGAAAAGCGACATGTGGGTCGAAAACAGTTTGAACTCTTGAAAACTGTGTGTGAGAGAGCTATCTTTAAAAATTCAAATAATACATATAAAAAATTTGGATGTGTTTGGTAATCGAATTTCTTTTTTGCTGTTCTGATTCAAATATTTGAATTTGAATATATCTCATATCAATCTGTAGGATTCGCTTAGATATTTTCATTGTTAATTTACTTGGATCTGCTTGTTTGTCAGTTGTTAATGTTAAAGTAGTTCAGCAACGAAATGGAGTTTTGAAAATAAAAATAACAGAAATCTTGTTGAGCTGGGTGAAATGGAAGTTATTCGCGTAGCAGCAATTTAAATGATTTTACTGTATTATTAAGTGATCAACACCTTATAAATCAAAACCTTATCACCAATTTCATCAAGAAAAACTTGATCTTTCTGAACAATTTTACAAAATAAAAATGCATATTTTAAGTTAATTTATGAATATACTGTGTATCAGAAATATTATAAACATAAATCCAAAAAGTCTGTGCAAAAATACTAACACACTAAAACATTCTTTTAAAAAAAATAACAAAATTTTAAAGCAATTACTTTCATAATAATGCAAATACATGCTGAAAACTAAAAAATAAGAATTGAAATTTCAGACTGTAAATTTCAGAATTACTAATTGTCAAACAATTCAAAATACAGAAAAAAATAAAACATTTTCATCCAAAGTTAATTCTCGTAGTTACAGTCAGTAGAAGAAATATCCATATAATTACTGCTAATCTTCAAGCGGTCACCAAGAAATGTCTTGGCGGTCCACCCGTCGATCGCGCGATCGATTTAATGCCCCCCCCCCTCCTCTGTGTTAGAGAAATAGATATCTTGTAGTTGCAGTAGCCCAATGGTCTGGGCACGAAATCATTGTCGGCAATGTTAAGTTATTGTTTCGAGTTCTGTTGCCACTGAGAACCCGCCATGTAAAAGGAATGATACACATTAAATCTTTCGAAGCTTAAAGTACTTAAGTTGGTGAGGCGTGGAAATTTGGAGAGTGGAGTGCCAGCTCAGGTGTTGTCTAGTCACTATCCCGAGGTTAAGAATTTTAAAGTCCGTCACTAATAGCTGCTTCAGTGTGCGACGCTAATCAGTCACTTTTCTTTTTCATAAAAAGTGAAAACATAAAAGTCATATTCATGAACAATATATTATAAAAAACAATTATTATTAATTAGAAACTGCGAAACCGTTTTAAGCTGTACCTAAGCATAATGTAACAAATAATATATAAGCTATTTAAATGTGTCTGTGTCACCTTTTTTTTTTTTACTAAGCGATAATTATACTGTCTGAAACTCGGGTTTCACATTTTATTTTGTGGGGAAATAGTGCTTCTAACATATTTCAAATTGTCTAAACGTAAACTTTAAAAAAAAAAAAAAAAAACTTCCAGAGTTATCATTTGAAAAAAAAAATAATAAACCTGTAATGTATCCTTTTTTATTCCAAAAAAAGAAAAAAAAATTTAGAGTTATGAAACAATAAAGATGAGACAGAAATGAAATGATCTGCCTAAATTAAAATTCAATATTTGAAACTTTTTACCCGTAACATAGTTATCATTAAACACGCCAATTGTAATTGAGGGGGTAGGGTATCTTTTTTAAAAATCTCTTTCATTAACACATTCTCACTTCTGCCCCTGCCTTGTTTCACATACATTACGATTAGAACTTCCATTAAAAAACTATAAACTTTTTTTTTTCCTTAAAAAACTTTTATACCCTTTTTCCAATATCCAAAGCCTATAGGTACGACGGGGCGGGCCGAAAATCAATGCATTAGAAGCACTTCGCCAGTGAAGAATGGAAAAAAACAAATGAATCCTAAAATCTACGAGGAACTAAAGAATAGTACCCAAGCATGTAAAACATAGAGAAACGGATGTTAAAGATTAGATAAATGTCTTGTTTATTTTTTTGTTCTCTGTTGGTGCGCTTATATACATTAATGATTTTCTAGTAACGCGTTGGATATAAGGATAATCGGTACGGATTTCAGCTTCACTGCATAAAAAAAGTCTTTCTTTACAAATCTAAACAAAAAAATTAGTGTATTCGTCTATCCAAACATACCAACAGGCAATTGAAAATGACATGCATTGTTTGAGGAAGATGTAATATTCGTTTTCTTAAAAAGCATTCATACACATACCGCAAGATCGAATAATTAACTTGATAAAAAGAATCTTCCGACGTCAATCAAATTTGTTCGCCAAAGCGTAAAATAATTAAGATAACAAACAAAAGAAAGAGTGACATAACAAAAAGAAATGTGACATGAGTTTCGATTTTAAAGTACAATCATTTTTTTTTTTTTAATATCGATTTTCTTATGTAGTGTGAATCTACTTATAGTATATTGATCATCGTCTTAGAAGAATAATTTTCTAATCTATTAAGCGTGAAAATCAAAATGAGCCGGCAGTTTTGAAGCAAGCTTTTCACACACACAAAGTATTATTTTTTCTCTTCTTTTTTTTGAAGATTGTGATGTTATCACAGAAGTTCTTGTTTTCCTATAAACTGTCTACACTCAGTGAGCGTTGTCACGACTTTTTCCATTGGAGCAATTAATGATTATGTTTCTGGTAGCAAATCCATCCAATCAAATTAAAGCGTGATATTTCAAAATAAAAAAAATATATTTCGGAAAAGATTGATTTATATTCGCCAAAATAAATTATTTTTCGCCAATGTGGCATGTCTGCTTACTACCATATCAAACGATTTTATCAAATTTTTAAAAAAATATTCACGTTAAATTTAATTACAATGTAAGATATACACATAATAGAATTTTATAAAATCGAATTAAAATTTAATGATTAAGAATATTAACAATAGTATTTAATTATTATTAGATTTTTATCATGCTCTTCAAATTTTTCATTAAAATTATTACAATATTTATAGTATTTCATTACATTAAAGATAGAAATTATTTATTGCATATTTTTAATAGTCATGGTAATTCAACTCTTTAATTTTTTTCAGCTTCGTAACCTTTTAAAGGTTTTAAACGTTCCAAGTTTTATATGAATTCGTGACATTACATTTATTGGTTGGTTTGTTTTAGTGCTGTGATTTTTAAATTAGGACGCATTCCATAAAAACGAAATTTGTAAAATATTCTATAATCGAAACAATAAATAAATTCAAGAAGATAAGTCATACAATTAAAAAAAATTGTTCTCGATAGAATAAGGAATTTGGAAAATAAAAATAATGTAGAAGCATTTCTGAAAACAGGCGTTCCAAATTAGGGTTCTATCCTTTTTAACAAAAACAATTCGCGGTTTTCTATATATATTATCAAAGCTCCATTTATATTGAGAATGCATTTTGTAATTCAATGACTTGAAATATCTCTGTTTTATTTATTTATATCAAATTCGAACGACCAATAAAATATAACATAAATCCTAGACTTTATCATGAAATAATTTATTTATACAAATGCCAGACATTTGGTCACTAGGCCATTAGTTTCGATCTAGATTCCCAATACTCAAGGACAATAGAGTTGAAAAACAATAATGCAGCGCATTCGTCAATATGGCTCTTATGCATGCACTCTCCAGAGTCACAAAGAGTACAGACTGAAGTGTCCAATAGTCAAATTTTATAAGATGGACGTTCAAACATCTAAAATAATTAACTATTTAAAAATGTATGATATTTTTGAAGGAACAAAATTCAAGATTAGAAATATTCCAATGATAAGTTTCCATTTAAATGTACAAAATATTTTTTTTTTCTAGCAAGGTAAATAGCAAGCAAAATATAAAAAGTAAAAATAAAAACACATTTACGTCAGTACGGGAAAACTAATATTAAGGCTGTTTTCGCCATATGTACTGAGAGCGTAAACTAAACACGGAGCACATTTTCGGACAGAAAAAATGCCTCAATTTTTTTCAAAAATTTGTGACATTGTAACTCATGTATTTCATTTCATGTGCATCATTTAAAAATTTCAAAAGATTTCATAAATAATTAGTTTTTCCCTTTAAAATATAAAGAGATTGCTCATTTAACATTACAGAATAGGAGAAAAAGGCGAAACACATTTTATAAAAGAAAAAAATATGTCAACTCGGATAAAAATGAGTAATATAATAAAATATGCTACTCTCTACAGGATAGTGAAGCCAAAATATAATATTAATGTTCCGAGTACTTTTATACATGAAAAAATATTCCGAATTTGGGTCCTATCTTTAACATTATCCGAAGACAGCCTTAAATAAAAACTACACGAAGTTGAAAGTACAAGCCCTAAAGGAAAATACACATGAGATTTAATATATATATATATACATATACAAAAATTGAAAAAAGCAGTTCAAACAGCACATATTTAATAGCTACAGTAGCCCACACAAAAAATTTTCAAGGGGGGAGTCACGGTCGAAAGTCCCCCAACTCGTATCATACCTCAAGACAACACCAATTGATTCTTCTGATTTTGTCGATTTTTTTAACAAAAAGCCAGTAAAAAATAAATTCTTAAATTAATAATTGGCATGAATTCATAAAATAAATTGTTAACTACAAGTACTTAATTAAATTTTACGTTATATATATATATATAGGATTATCATCAATGGAAAAAAAAACTCAAGGGCTTTGGGGAGGGGGGTGTCCGGACCCTCAAGACACCCACCTTGTGCGCGCCACTAAATAGCTACATCAGATTAACTTTTGATTGGTTACTGTTTTACAACTAAGACCAGACATAAAATTTAAATTTGATCTTGTAACGGGTTCTCTACAGACCTTCTACTAATCCTTAAGGGGAAATGCTTTTAATGGATCACTTCAGCGGTTCTTAACTGTGGTCCGCGGACCCCTGGAGGTCCCTAGCGTTTTTCTAGGGTCTGCAAAGGTCACTCACTCACTTAATGTCCAGATTTCCCTCTTTTACAGACTTTGAAAGGTCACATGGAAAATTTGAAAGATGTGCCATCCTGGACTAGATCGCTAAATTGCCCTCAATGTAAAAAAACTACTAGAACATATATTTCGATCAAGAATATTAATTTAATTTTTTCCTATTGTTTGAACTACATAGCCATTACTCAGCTATATGTTGGGGGTCAGGGAAGGATGTTCAAAATCTTGGGGTCTTCGGTGGCAGGCTGATACATAAAGGGGGCTGCGACGTTCGAAGGTTTTTAGAACCGCTGATTATTTGATTTGAGAACCTCTTATTTAAAGGAACCATGACTTATGTAATGAAAGTTGCTATTTGGAGTTAAGTAAATCAAGTTCGAGTATAAAACAATAAAAAGTTTAAAATTTTTTTTAAGTTTATTATTATGATATACTTTGAACGATCCTCGTTTTCATGGCATAGGACTCTGAGCCTTTTTATCAGTATCAGCGCGACTGCACTTCTTTATATTTACGTAATAAATAATTTCAGTAAACATTATTATTAATTAGGGCTAACTCTCTTCCATTAGCTATTTCCGACCATATTTGATTTGGAGTTGAATAGAATTATAAATCGTTAATTTTTGGATGTCTCTTCTTTCCGTTACACCTCACATTACCCGAATTTAGGTTCTCTTCACACTTAAACAAGGACAATTCCACAAAAACAAAAATCTGATAAAAATTATCATATTGTACCTCAAAACAAGTAATTTAAATTCAAATCTGTAATTTGATATTTGGTATGATAATTACGCCCTCAGAATCTCCCTAACTTTAAACACTCACAAATCATTCAACCTATACTATAAAACATTTTTAAAACAAAAAGGCTGACAAATATACACCACCAATAAAACATTTTTAGCATTATTATTCAACAAAAGAAGGGGTGGGAGGAAACTGTTGTCGTTTTTCTTATTAATGAAACCGCTATTTTTAACGCTACTTTCAAACCAAAATACAAAAATCTTCGTCACGTATTGAAAGACATTCTAAGAAATTCGACCAACAGGGTCATGCATTTTCAATGATATGGATGCTCCCATGAATGTCACCATCCCGCATACAAAAATAAACTGTTTCTCATTTTCTGAGGGGTTTTTTTTTTTTCTTTCTCTTTCTTCTTTTTAAACTGTTGTATTTATTTTTCATCCCTTCGGTTTCCGCCATTTGTTTGGCGGACAGGGATTTCCATTTAAATTTCAGGATTCCAAACTGGGGAATTCAAGGAATGTGATACACCTCGACTGTGGATTGGAGAAGCATATGTGTTTTCTTTTCGCTTCTTAGGATACGCTTCTCGTAACAGGAAATCGCTTCGGCTTGGAAATTGTAGAATAAAATCCCTGAGCATGCGGAAAGGGTTTTGATTAAGTTTTATCCCTACATCACTTGTAAATACAAAGAAAATTAGTATTTTGATTTATGTATTGTTGTTTCTGTAGATTTTACAGTAACGGAATAAATTGAAGTGATCTACTAGATTGGAGCAAATTTATTCCAACTGGAGTAGGCTTAAAAACTATTCGAAATTTAACACTTGCTTTTGTTGAAATAATATTGCAAATTGTTCAAGAATTGATTATCAATAAGGCATAAGGCAATATTTGTTAAAAATTCAACCTATATCTTAAAATTTCGAATAGATATCTGTCACTACATATATATAGTTTTAACCCTTTATAAGGCCATTTTTTTAATTCCTACTATTATAGTTCATTCTCCCTATACATATTTATATATTTATTTATATATATTGTTCAAATTTTCAATCATCAATAAAATTATTTTTACTCATCCCCCTCAAGTTCCAACACATTTTTTTAAAACTTTAGTGGGATGTTGATACAGTTTTTTCAAATATTATTTCACTAATTAAATTAAATTTATGAATAAATAGTAATAAAAAAAATAATAGTCCAACGGCATTTTTCAAAAGGAAAAACACTCGTGTTCCAGTAGCTGCAGATGGATAGTACGTTGGGACTTCTAATCCAAAGGTCGTGGGTTCTAATCCTACCTGGGATGGCCTAATTTCTGAGAATGTATTTAGAATGAATAATATAGTAGAAAAAAATTAGTCCGACACCATATATAAAAAAGAAAATCTTCTTTCTAATTTGTCACTTAAATATTGTGATTAAGTCATACGCATGTTTATATTAATCGTAAAATTATTTAACAAAAAGTAACTAAAATAAAAAATTTGTTTTTGACCTAAATAGAGGAATTGACTTAAAAAAAAATTTTTTTTTTACTACTGCTTCTAGTAATATTATATTGAAATATTTTGGAATTGAGATACACTTATAAACATGTAATTTCAAAATTCTCTTGTTTTAAGATTTCTGCAAATTTATAGAATTTTTTTTAACGAAATAATAATATTTGAGCAATTTTTAGCAGATAAATCACCATTATGAGAAAATTAGAGAGAGTACCATCTGATACTTGAAGTATAAGTGGTAAAATAATGGGCACAGTGTTATGGACATAAGATAAAAATCGCCATTGTGAGAAAAATCAGCGCCGTCACGTAATAGAATTATCATAACGCAAAATTGCGCTGACTATATGCTATACTGGCAGATATACTTTTCAAAATAGCTGGATTTCATGTATCGCTTCGATTGATATATTATAAAAGTGATTTTGAGAGTATTCAGAAATATATATATTCCTAAAATACAAAGATAGCACATCAAAATAATACTGGTGTCTCTAAGAACAATTTCAAATGTTTCTATGGAACATCAAGTCCAGTCCACAAGATAGCTTAAAAAACGCAATATTCCACAAAAACCCAAATTTTGATAATGTTCATTTTAAATTGTTACAACATATATGATTAACGACATAAATTAAAATAATGCACGTAGTCAACCACAATAGTTACATTTCTGAAAAGTATTCAAATAATACAAATCATTCAAAAGTCATTTGAATAATTTTTTTCTTTTTTCATGCCAAATGCTATATTATTAATTTTAAACAAACAAAATAAATATTATTAAATAATTAAAAAAAAACTTTTATAATAAAAAAATTATATAATATTAAAACGAATCATTTTTATTATTCTCATTCTACAAAAGACATATTTATACGAAAATGAAACGGATGAATAAATTCTACTTTGCGGAGAGATTGCGACAATTTCCCTATTATGCTAGAAAACATGTAAAACCTATTGTGTTTAAATGTTGTAATATTCGAAATGATAACTTAGACAGGCGGATAAAATGTTTAAAACGAAACTGATACCACGAATGGAATCAACAGATTGAGGAAATCAATCATTATATCAAGGTTGATAAAATAGAACTATGTATCTTTATGATCCAATGAAACCAAATATCCAGAAATATCCAACAGATAATGAAAATATTTCAATGGCATATTTTTCGACGAAGAAACAGTTCAGAAAGCTTAAACTAAAGCGTAATATTTTCATAAAACATAGCACAGACAATACTCCTATGGTTCCAACATGGTAAAGTACTTACGATTTTATTACAATTTTTTTTTTAAATTTGCTTTCTTGAAACAAAATTTAGCTTTATAATTCCAATGGATTGAAATTTTTATCAAACGTTCCCAGAAGTCTTTGAAGATCATCGGAAATAACGCGAAATAAAACAGATTTTTAAGCCAATCGGTAGCCATTTTCGCCTAACATGGATCGTAAACATTTGAACTATAATATTCCTTCCTCTAGTTTCCCTCAAGGAGAAGTTTAGCAAAAGAAAAAGGTAAAACTTCAGCTCTTCACGTTTTTTTTTTTTTAATTATCGTACACAAGTTTTTTAAGTGATATTTAATCTATAAATAATTCGAATATGTTTCATGTTTAACTTTTCTAACAAAATCGAATATTGTTCTGCAACATTCGTATGCGTATACGTATCTCAAACGAACCATTTTAAAATGCATGAAAAACTTATTGTTCTCTAGTAATACATTCAATTTCCTGTATATTGCATCGAATAAAATTGTTCAATTGACTGTAAATGTTGCAAAAGCACGCGTTACTTTCTATTGCTTTACCTTTTCAGGCAAAAATTCTCTTAAACTTAAGAAACTTCGTCACGAGCATTTATTTATGTTCTAATAAATGTCCACGCGAATCCATTTGTCATACATCGTTGAAAGTGAATCATCAAAATGGAGATTCTTACAGAACTCGCTGAAATGATGTGTCACACCATGACATGCGAGCACAAAGTAATGTGCGTAAAAAATTTGAGTTTCCATGGTAGTGACGAAAATCTTAAAAGCAGAAGCAAAAATGAGGAAATTAAATAAGAAAAAAACAATTGCAGTACATTATAAACAGTTAAGACAACAATCATTTATTTTTTTAACATATGTTAATATATATTCCAGATATTAAGTATAAAGGAAATGAATTTCTTTTTCTTTTTGAAAATTATGGAAATCAAAAAGATAATTTAAAAAATTATGAAAATAAAAAATGGATAAAAAAAAATGTGATTTAAAAATCGTGCAACTCCATATTTCAGAGATTATTTTTAAAAAAAATAATAATAATTAATTAGTTTTGATGATTATTAGATTTAAATTTACTTCATTTTTTAAATATAAATATATAATCATAAGAGAGATTAATTTATGGATTTATGAATAAAAATGAATCATAAAGAAAAAATTTAAAAAAAAAGCTGAAAAACATTAACAAGAATAATATTTTGAAAAGCAGGAAAAAACCGAGTCAAAAAGAAAAAAGAAAACTCCATTAAGAATTAAAATACGATCTCTTACTTTTGCTAGTTAATGACTATTAATGTATTGGATCATGTTATTAAAATAAAAAGTCTCATATTAATAGGAAGAAAAAGCTTTTTTTTTCTTTTTTTGCATTAGTACTATGCATTTTTTTCTGTACTTATAAATAGTTATTTTTCAAAATAATATTTTGAGGGCTGATATGACTTTTCCATTTCAAACATTAAAATCACTGCAGGATGACTTTGTGAACAAACTAAAAAACTATTGTACATAATTTAGTAAAAATAAAATCCCGATTTTTTTTTACTTTATGATATTAAACTAATTTTGCAAAAGATAGATTTTAAAAAATACTAAATGATGAAGAGTTGCTAATGATAAAAATAAAGAATACAAAAAGTATATTTATAAATAGCAATACTACAAGAGATATTTATTTAAAATTTGGTCAACAGAAACGCAGCTGCTTTATTTTAAAAAAACGAAAAGGTTAAACACCCTGTTTGAAAGATCCAAACTGATAAACAAAAGTGAAAAAATACTAAAAGATTCCACATAAAAAAAATGCAATTGTTTGACAGTTACACGATTTTTTAAAAGAAAATTACTGCGTAGACCTGCCAAACAGTTATTAAAATCAGAATTTCTCGCTAGTCGAACAATATTTCTAAAATTTATCCCGCAAATCTGTCGAATATATCAAGTTCTATAAAATCAACAGGCCTTCATGGGAAAAAGTTTCTTCATAAGTAACCAATGATATTGGGTCCTATATAAAGCCAATTTGAAAGGAATCAGTTGAAAGTTGGCCTAGTTGGGGTACTGAATGCCAGAGAGTGATTTCAGATTAGAAAAAAATTCAATTTAGATTGAACCAGATGGGATTTAGAGCTATTGGGAGGACGATAAAAGACATCATTGGTTTTCTTGACTCGACAGCGAGATGATTCTGCAGCG
>BMAO01033869.1:0-14623 GCA_019973975.1 Trichonephila clavata | reverse complement strand
CGTGATCAGCATCGGATTTTAAATAAGAAAATTGAGTTTGGTTGGAATAGGAAGAGAAATTTTTCGGTGTTCATGACACACACCTTTCTAACTCCTATTTCCAACCAAACTCAATTTTTTTATTTTAAAAATCCGACGTGATCACGAATTACATGTGGTGCTTCTCAAAATTCCAATTAGATCAAAAGTTATTGCAATAAAAAATTTGCACACTTTTTGGATATTTGGCTGAGACTCATGAACACGAAAAAATTTCTAACTCCTATTCCAACCAAACTCAATTTTTTTATCTTAAAATCCGACGCTGATCACGAATACATGTGGTGCTTCTCAAAATTCCAATTAGATCAAAAGTTATTGCAATAAAAAATTTTCACATTTTTTGGATATTTGGCTGTGACGTCATGAACACCGAAAAAATTTCAAACTCCTATTTCAACCAAACCCAATTTTTTTATTTTAAAATCCGACGCTGATCATTAATACATGTGGCGTTTTTCATAATTCGCGTTAGATCAAAAGTTATGGCGATAAAAAAATTTCACTTTTGGATATTTGGCTCTTGAGACGTCATGTACACCAAAAAAGTTTCTCCTATTCCAACCAAACTCAATTTTCTTATGCGTAAGCAGCAAGATGTAAAAGACGCGGTATTTTCTTCTCTGCATGAAGTTGAAAAAGAGCTCTTTCGAGTTCAGTAAGAAAGAAGAAACCAAGAAATCAAAAATATCTATTAGCATTTTAAAATTTCCAATTAAATGGTGCTTATTTATTCTCTAGAAGTGCTTTTAGTTGCCGAATAAAAACTGTGTAATCTCTAACAATAGATATTGTTAAGAATTTTGTATAAAATAATGTAAATAATTTGTATTTGGATGTGCAATGCCTTTATATTGCTCTATGCTATATTTATTTCGTTAAAATTGTAATATTCATAAGCAACGCCGTACCTTACGTGAAAATGGCGATTCAATGGGAACTTGGCGATAGAGCCAAGTTGGCATCATTTTGGGCGACCAAGTTGGCAACATTAGTGACCAAATTGACGAGTTCGGGACCCTCTGGATTCTTCTAGAAATTAGTAGAGAAATCTACTTTCACGATCTATGACGCTAGCGCATCTTTCCAGAAGTTTCGAACAGTCACTCTAATTTCCACCAGTGAGTAGCTAGTCTGGTTTTGACTAGCGATTAGTGAACGCCTTGATCGTGAATAAGCTTATATATACGTGTATTTTTAGATACTGATAATTATGTCTAAGTGCTATTGAAGGAGTGAAATCCTTCTGATATTCATTCTGCGAATTTTGCTGTTGAATGCTGTGTTTCAAGGATTGATTTTCGGCAATAAATTATCATCGCTGTTAAGGAACTTTCTTGTTGTTTGCAACTGATTTTGCATAAAATCCTCGAACCCCGATCTACGTAACAATATACTTTGTGCGTAATTGATTATTATTAATTTCTAAAAAGTACGTACAAAAAATTTGTATTTTGTTTGGACCCCGAATGAACGAACAAAATGTTCAGTTACGATAAATTCGTTATGTTGGTTGCATAGAAACAACAGCAACAATGTTTCCTTTTTAAGAAGATATATCAAGAAAGGAAGATGAAATTGGAGAAAGGTATACGAATTCGTTCTTGTCACTAATAAATTTTCTCAAGTGTTAAAGTAAAGCTAATAAAAATCAAACAAAAAAAAAGAATTATAGAAATCCATCTATCAGCTAAACTAGTGGCTGGCGTTACTTTAGTACGGAAATGATTCTAGTGGTCAAAATCCCGTGGTTGGCTTGTCATGAGTTCGAGCCTAGCCCACTGAAGACCCACCGGGCAGATAGGGCTGATAAATGTTTAATCTGTTGAGTCTCAAACATCCTCCCTTTATGTGGTGTGGAAGTTCTTTGAGAGGGATGAGAGTTCAGGTGTCGTCCTCGTCACTTGACCAGAGTTCAAAATTATGAGGTCCGTCACCAATAGCCCTCGTGCAGTCTTATGAGAGAGAGTGAATACTGACGTCGCAATGTTCAGCTACACGAGGATTTTTGGCGACGGACCTCGTCATTTTGAACCATGGTCAAGTGACGTAGACGACACCTGAATTCTCATCCCTCTCTTAATTACCACACCTTCCCCAACAAGAAGACGTTCGAGCTCACGACAGATTTAACGTACATTGCTCCCGTACACTGTGGGTCCAGCGGCACGGGGCTCGAACTCATGACATGTCTGCCACGAGTTCGTTACCTTGGCCACTAGGCTACCACGACCACTCGTTCAGCCTTATAGTGCATGTTAATGTAACTCTCTCTCTCTCTCTAAAGCTCTGTGGCTGTGGTAGCCAAGTGGTCCAGGTATCGGATCATGGCAGACATGTCATGAATTCGATCCCGGTACCACTAAAGACACGCCGTGTAGTGGCGCGATGCACACATTAAATTAGTCGAGGCTCAAACGCCCTCCCGTTGGTGTGGTGAGGTTTTAGGAGACAGTGGTGTGAGCTCAGGTGTCGTCCTCGTCACTTGACCATGGTTCAAAATGACGCGTCTACAAAAGCCCTTGTGTAGCTGAAAAGTGTGACGTTAATATTCACTCTCT
The DNA here is from genome assembly GCA_019973975.1 of Trichonephila clavata. Classification (NCBI taxonomy): domain Eukaryota; kingdom Metazoa; phylum Arthropoda; class Arachnida; order Araneae; family Nephilidae; genus Trichonephila; species Trichonephila clavata. The sequence goes on along the minus strand of BMAO01033869.1, from coordinate 12,023 downwards.
CAAGGCCCTTGTCATTTCACCATGGTTCAAAATGACGAAATCCGTTGCCAAATGTCCTCGTGTAGATGACCAACCAGTGCGACGTTAATATTCACTCACTCAAGTCCTTGTTCCTCTAATGATAACAGCCATGTTGAGGATAATTTTGAAGTACTCAAGTGGTGATTTGATATACGTGTTCAAGTACCTTCCTCATGGCTAGACTGTGATTTAAAATTGCGTGGACTGGTATCAGTGATCTTAGCATTGCATATAAAGGCAATACTAACAAAGAATAAATGAATGTTATATAAAAACGTTGTCAGCCCGAAAACACATAATACGTTAACAATCAACAAAGTAGATAACAGCCTTTGTTGAATCTAATTACTCGAATATCAACAAACAACTTTAAATAATAAATGAAGCCAACATTGTTTATCAAGAAGTCATTTAAACTGAGTTTCTGTGGAGCATCTCTCGCTGCCGCTGGAAAATATTGAATGAAAAAAGCTAAATGAGAGATGTAAGTTTTAATTTAAATATTAAATGCTTTTATTTATTATATGTATTGCTTGTGCTTCATATTTCGATTTTAACTTCATAATGAAATGAATGAATTCCAAGGTTTAGAATTGTTGCTTTAAGTTGACAGTACTGTAACAATTTAAATATAATTTTTTTATACCTATAATTAGTACCATGCTTTTATTTAAATGGTTTTGTTAATTAAAAATTTGATATAGTGGGGAGTGTGATTTGGGATAGGGGAAAACCTCTAGCATAAGATATAAATTTCCTATTTTTCTCTGTTTGAAATATTATTTGAAACGCGTATTTTATCAGGACATTTGAAAATTTGGTAAATGTAGATTATAGTCCGTAGGGTTATTTCAAGTGGCCGTGATAATCCATAAATAATGGTCTTCATATTGTTGGTAGCATTGTCGACGCGGGTTCGACGCCTTGTACCACAGAAAACTCGTGTACGAGGACTACTGCACGATAAATCTGCTGAGGCTCAATGTCTTGTCGTTGGCGGTGTTTGGAATTTAGGAGAATAGGTGTCGGTTGATAATGGTAAGAAATTACTCGGTCCATCGCCGATAACGAATAACAAATTCAAATTTTACAAAAATATTTTGTGACTTTTTTTTTTACATGTTGTTCCTATTAACTATTTATATGTACTGGAGATATCTGTAGTATATCTTATCTATCCATGTAAATTTGAATATAACTCTTATCTTACCCTTTATTTTTTTATTGGTATTTGCTCTATCTTTTGTGTACTTTCATTAATTAAAACTCTGCAATTCCTGCTAAAAAACAAGATATTTTTCAAAAAAATTGCATTCTTAAGAAAATTTTCTTATTTTCAAAAGAAATTGAATGTGGGGATAGTTGTTTCCAATGTTACTGGTTTGAAACTGTAACATTTTAAGGCTACACAGTGCCTTTTTTCAAAAACAGTTTTTTGAGATAGTAACGGTGAAAATTTGTTTTATATTCAGATAATATTAAATTGATTTTGAAAGTAAAGAGTTATTTATCTTGAATTGAGTTGGAAAATAAATGTAAAATTGTTCAAAAATTTTGGAATAAAAACAATTTTTTAAATATTTTTTTGACAAAAAATGGAGGTAAAAAATGCATTTTTTCAAAATTTTCTCCTTTTATAAAAATTGCTTCTATTATAATAATATTTTGCTTAAATATAGCTAAGACAGAACTCAAACCAGGATTTTTCAAACATATAAGTTATAAGTGAAGCTATTCATTGTTTAATATATCACTGTAGATAAACAAAACACACCTAGTTACTATTCAGATTGATCGTATAACTAAAAATAATGAGAATTTGTCACGAATAATAATTTAGGCTCTTTATATACATAAGTTTTAGCAATGTATAGGGAACAATTATTACAACAGAAAATATTTTCATAAAAGGAGTGCTTTTTTTAAAAAGTAATTCTTTCTTGATTTGTGACGGATCTGTACGGTTCCTTTTACTAACCCTAGGGGATTTCATTAGGACCATCATTTTTGAAGTGAAACTTCTTTGCGGACGGGATTGAATAGAAAATTTACCGTTTTGTGCAACAGTGAAAAAGCAAGCGGTAGTGGAGATAGCGAGCGGGAGGAAAAGAGAGCGGGAAGGGGGAGGGTACACCCCGTGACGCGTCATATCCGTGAAAAAGTTAAACGATTGCTAAGGAGGAGCCGTGCTCTTGCTGCTATGGACGAAAGGCGCTTAGGTATTGGTGACATTAAGCTACTCTCTTAACGAACTCATGTGGCGTATTTTCGTAGTTTTTAGCTCGTTTTTCACGTAGTGGGACAAAAACGCTATTAGGACGCAAATTTCGTCTTAGTCTTTGTTCCATATTTTGTCGTACCTTTTTCTCAGCCAATAAGCAACCAAATGACCTCGGGTTTTCGGCATTGGGTCGCATTTGTGCCCTAGATGAGCCGAATCATATTTAAATTAAATCATTTTTAAGTACAGTATTACTTTCTGTAAGTGAAAAGTTCATCAGTTGCATTATTGTAAAATACATGTGTAAAACGTGCTAAAATTACTTGGCCATGCCAATGATTGATATCTTGTTATGTAATAAACGTGCCGTTCACAACGAATAAACGCACACAAAATATTACCTTTATATGGCTCTTTCCGTTACGGGAGTATCTGGGTCATTGTGTATATGTCACTGACGTTCGCGCCAGAATCGCTACGGATAGCGTCTTGTAAGCAAACACAGTGACTTCTGCGAGTGATGCATTAAGTTTATATTATTAATTTTTATTTCCGTTGAATCAAAATAAATTCTGGTCAGATAGCCTAGAACAAATGCAAAAAGAGGAAAAGAGTTTCGTGGAAAAAAGAAAAGCAGAACTAGCAGCAATTCCTGGCGAAAGTCTATTTATCACCAGGTAGTTCGGTCGCAGCTTTTATCATCTTTATCCAATAAGTTTTAGTGCTGTACACATCAGAGGCTGCTGCAATCATTGGATCCGATGATGATTAAAAGCCGATTATCTTAACTGGAGACTTTAATGTTAATTTTGTTTCAGAAAAAGCAAAGCCACTCATTGAATTCTTGAAACGGACACTGAATTTGACAATGAATACTGATTCTAGAGAAGGAAAAATAATTTACGGAACCACACGATTGGTGCGTTTTCTCACATTTTCTTGATTGACTACAATCGAGGATTTTTATATCCTACTTCAGTTACCACACACCTATTGCGTCTTTCTTGGAAAATAATGATGCAGAAAATTGAATAAAAATTTTATTTTCATAAAATGAAGTTTGAATTTTATTGGATTAAAGTAAGTTACTCAGCAGTTTAATATAATTCGATCTATACCTGCATTTACGGCCAACGTCACCAAAGCAGTTTCACTTCTATCGCGGCGTAATAATATTCTTTAAAAAAATTATATATATATTCTAATTCTTGCACTAAATGGAATAAACAATCATTTACATTTTTAAAAAATCACGGTTGGAGAAAGTAGTCAGTCGACTTAAGGGGGGAATAGTACCTTGCGGAGTCTTTATATTGCACATTTTGACGTACTTTTTTCCGATTCCTCACTAACCAGTAAATTCTTCTCCTTTTAATATGAGTTTCTTGCAGTTCATGCAGAAAAGTACAAAGCTTAAAATAAAAGAAAAAATTTTGCTGTAAAATTATTATAATTTTTTAAATAGCATAACAAATGTGGATACAAAAATAGTAAAAACTAAATAGCTCTCTTTCTGTAACACACAAAGTAACTTTGGGAAGACTAAAGGTAGATCCTGTGTTTTTATATAAAATAAAAGCTTAAGAATGCCTGTATTCTTCATACCTCCGATTTTAAATTTAAATCATATTTTAGCACTTTTTTAAAATTAAAAGATTTAAAATCAATCTTTTTTTTTAGAATTTATCACATTACAAAATAAATTCTACTGATCCAATCCCAAAAACTGAGGCATACAGAATGCAGATCTACAAGTACATTTTACATATAAAATATCGTAGCTCTGAAACCAAAGCTTTCTTTAAATTTTGTAAGAAAGTAGAAAATTCAGAAACTGAGAAAATCAAGTTAAATTATTTTTTTTCCATTAAAATAAATCTTTTTACATTTAAAATGTATCCATTTCATATATTGAGGCTTCTTTTTTCATAAAGTGTTCCTATTTATTTTGTTTCTCATTCTCAGTGACGTAGAAGCCGTTTTTGTGAGAGTTATAGACAATTTCCCCTCTCGTTATTTATGCCTGAAAATCAGAAATAACAGAAAAATATTTATTTTAAAACCCAGATTTTTCATAATATCTAGGTGATTAGCTAGTTTATCATCATATATCAATATTGATTCATTTCAGACCAATATCAATTGTTGTTTTGTAAGATGCTGATATTTTTGGTCAGTAATTCTAAGCTGTAAAATTGAGTTGTTAACCTCCTCACTTGATCAGGATTTAAAAGTACGAGGTGAGTCGCCAACAGACCTCTTGTTGCTTCTAAGTGCGAGATACTGATGAAACAAAAAATCAAAACATTCCAAACAGAATCTAACGAAAGTTCTGTTTCTTTACATATTTCAAGTATTTTTGACACTTACATTTTTACGTGCTGAGAGCGTAATTTTTGTCAGATTTCAACGAGGTTTGCTTTAAAACGTTCTTAATGATGTACATTAATTTTTAAAAATGTTTTTGAAAATCCTATGGCCCTTTAAATTTTTTTTCCTTTTCCTTTCTGTACCGTTAATGGTTTGTTAAATGTTCTGCGAATGGAAACTGACTTTCAGAAAGCAGATCACTTTCGCTTTGCTGCACAATATTTCCAACAAATATTTTAATTTATAAACAATAATTTTTTAAATGTTATTGTAATGAAATGTTCAGCTTCTTATTTAACCCTTTCAGTGATAAAATAGTATATATACGTCAGTGAGGAGCTGTGTCTAAGGTGGTACGGACGTATATATAAGAATTGTGTTTTTAGCATCAAATGTGGTAAAGCTGTTTATGCACGCCAGCCTGTAAAGTTTTGTAGGGAGATAGGGCTATCTATTGGAAGCAAAGAGTATTAATTTTCGTCTTACACCTTAAGTAGAAGCGCCCTAGCAAATATTTTACCGAAAGCTTGTGAATTTACGATAATCCAAGATGGCAATGTGTCGACGAAAACTAGAGTATATACCTGATGAAATCGAGAACGTTTTAACAAACAAAAAATCAAGAGATTAATTTTATGATGCAAACAGAGATGATCAAGGTGGCAACAATCACTAAAAAAAGTTTGTCTGTTGGAGGTAAGAAATCAATGTTTAACAATAGAAACATTTTTAGACAGCCATATCGAAAATTCTGATTTTTTTGGAGCATATTCACTTGTCCTGAATAAAAATTAAATAATCTGTGGGTGGAGGGGATTGTCAATAAAATTTATCATTAACCTAAAAGTTAACCTACCGCTAAAATATTTTAAGAGTCTGAAGTGTATATTCCATATTATTGCGCGCTTATGAATTTACATTCTTAAAAATTAAAATATTAATTTTTTAAACAATTTGAATTTTTTCATAAGCGTTCAAAGAAAATGGCTTCAGTTATCCTTTTTAATCCTTTTGTGGTTTTTTTTGTGCATGTTTGTGTTCAAATCATTTTAAAGCTCTATGAGCACAATCTAAAACACTCCAAACCTATGAAATAAATTTGAATAAATATGTGCCCTATTTCGGAGGAAAATTAAACGAACAAAGATTTTTGAATGAATTTATTTTAAAATGCACTTATTTTAGACAACCAAGTTTGTGTAGCATTTTAAGATGCAATTTAGTTAATCGTAATAAATAAATAAATAAAATAAAAAATATGAAGTTTTCTTTCAATAATAGTAAATAAATTGCCGGCCATAAAAATGCAACACTCTGAAGGAAGCATGCAAACTATGTGAAATTTACGCCATGCGTTCGCTGCAAAGAAATATGCAAATCATTAGTGCAGACGCACATCACCCATATTGCACCATCTCCTTCAGATCTCAGCTTTCACTGCAGCCTTCGGCACCATAAACTTTTCGGGAAGGGGAGGTGCTGCTTTTTTTTTCAATTTCTACTATTAGCTCACTCTCTATATTTATCTTGTTCAAATTTTCACTCGTTAATAAAATGAATTTTAAAGCACTCAATTGAGCTTAAATTTTACATACGCACTTATTTTGGACGACAATACAGTAATTTAATTATAACTAATAAAAATTAAATGATTAAAACTAATTATTCAAAGAATTACAAATACATAATTAATTAAAATTATTGACTGAAATTAATTATTTAAGGAATTACAGATACAGCCACGTTGACTTCATTTTTAGTGACTTGGATCAAAAAACTTTACAAGATTTCTTTTTCCCTCACGTTTGAAAGCATTCAGTTGAAATTTTATATACACGATTGTTTTGGAGGACAATGCGCTATTTTAATGATAATTAATAAAAATTAATTGCCACTTATAATGTAATTGTGTCATATGTATATACATATTTATATTAAATGTGACTATTTAATAAAAAGTAACTAACATAATTTTTTTTATTGATCTAAGTAGGAATTGACAAAAAAACTTTTTTATATTACTTGTTTTGGGTATATTCTAAGTATGTGTGTGGAATGGAGTTCCACGATAACATTTTCTTGTTCTAGGGTTTCCGCGAAAACACCTTTAAGTTCTAGGGGTTCCGTGAATTGAAAAAGTTTGAAGACCTCTGATGTAGACGAAGGTTGGGCTTTAAGTCGATCAAGATCGACTGTTGGATCGCTAAGACATTTTAGAGTGACCGCCTTTACTAAGACCTAAGAAGCGCATATTAAATGAAACATATTTCTGGAACACTAATGCCATTTAGACTGGAGAATCGGCTTTTTACAATCGTTGTGACTGTGTTTACAAAAGTAAATGATTCGATAAATGTGCAGACCACATGTACCTTCAATGGAAGTGAACGGTGAAACGTTCGCTGTCACTGTCGGGGAAAAAAGTGATCACTGCAGTTCAAGGCGTAGAAATGAATTTTTCCCCATACGACGACGGAACAGGAGAATAAATGTTGATCATTAGATCTTCGTGCAATAGCGCGGGATAGGCTATGGAGATATCATCCCACACCTCGCATTACCACAGGATTAGGTTCTCAAGTTGGTGTCATGTCTCACAATGGCGTGGGGGTGAACAATTTTCTTCAAACGTCGGTTTCAAATTCATCGGTTCACGCATGTTCTCTGCTCGCTGTAATGAATGCGTCCAAATTCTACTGAATAGCAGTTGCTTATAGTTTTGTTCAAACATTCAGCTTGACAATTTTGTTTCTTGTGTTTTAGTAATAACAATAGTAATCTGCCACCATTTAAAAGAGAGGTACAATACCAAAAACCAGTTTTCTGAATTAAAATTGTATATTTTCTTTTCTTAACATACAGTTTTAATACAGAATTGTCACACCTATACCACTGAGTGGACCGCAATATGTAAAATCATTAGAAGTAGCCTGTACCCTAAAAAGTCCACCCACCCCTGGTGTAGAGTGTAAATTAGGATGAAAAATGAAAATCTGAATGAAAGAAAAAAAAGTCTGCAAAAAATGCAGGCGTCTGCCGTCCATTCTCATACAGATACATAGAGCATAAACGACCCAGCACTATGTGCATGAGGTCCCATACACTAACAACCCTGACCAATACACCAGGAATAATTAATCATCAGGATAAAGCATATCCACTGAGTCAAAGTGCTCAAAAGTTCAAACTCTTCCACGGTCTACTCGGTCTGGGGATGATATTGAACATAATTGGGACCTTCTGAAACCCCAGACACTCTACACATGATTTGGAGGAAGCTCTGTTTATTGTCTCTGAATATATAATAGAGAGTTATTACCATGCATCTAAGAATCTACATTTAGGGCCTTGTACCTCCATAAAATTTCGTTTTAATTCTCGACACTCACTCTTCGTTCTTGGTAGGAAAATTTCATAACATTTGTATATAATTATTTCCCGCTGTATTGTTTATATATTTGGACTAGAAAACAAAAACCAAAAGAAATAAGTTTTGATACAAATTTCTTTTGTGCAAAAAGGATGGTGTTCGACTCAAAACCAATGGTATAGATTCCATATTTATTCCATATTGTGTCGCTCATATCTGTTCTACTGTATTTTTATTTAACTCAGCATTTCTCAAACTGTGTGGCGCGCCCCCTAAGGGGGCGTAGTAATTCCACAAGGGGGTGTGAGCATATCGAAAAATAGCAAAAGATTATTTTAAAAAATTATTTATTTACTGAAAGTAATCAAACAAAATGTATTCTGATATAATAAAAAATAAAATTAACATTTGTACTGATATAATATACTTATAAATGTACCGGTACTGCATACAGTGTATTTTATAATTAATTTAATGATGTTAATTTAAGAACAAGATTGATAATATCGTGGTATATAAAATTACATTCAAAAATTAATAAATATCGATAATTTGTATGGTTTATAAATAACTGTCTAGTAACGCGATTGTCTTCCCAATGCCACCATTTTTCATGTAGGCGAGTGTATCTGATATATTGGAGGAAGGGAAAAAAGAAATAAATAGAAAAATCTTCTGAACCCTTCGAAAATACTGTCAAATTCCTTTTATTGCATTTCAAATCCTTCGAATTAATTTTATGGACAGCAGTGCACAGAAAAGATCGTACTTAGGAAAGACGTATATATACATTGTTCTAATATTCATACATTGTTCTAAAGCAGATGTTTCGATTCTTATAGAATCTTCATCAGTATTCCAATTTAGGCCTAATATCTTAGCAGGTGCAAGGGAACTACTAACTGCTATATTATTAGATAACCACAAATCTTTTAATTCTTGAGAATTGGAATTAAATTTACATAAATTCATGCATGTTTCAAAATATCTACTGCATCAGATGTTATTCTATAAGCATTCTTAACAGTATCTGTCCCGTAGAACAGATTATCAACATAAAGGGATGAGTTTAACACGTTAACACATTCAGGATTTACATTTATATATATTTTTAAGATGATTTTTAATAGTCGCTGCTAAAATAAATGGTCTGCTAGTAACTCCAAAAGGCAAACGTTGCATATTCATTACTTTAAAATCCTCGCTACCTTTTAAATCAAACCAAAGAAATTTTAAGGGGTCTCAGGGGTGTTAAAAATGTTTCGAGAGCACAAAATATGAACAATTTTCGACTAGAAATAATTCTTTGAGGTTAAAATGAAATAATTTGATTCTTTTACACATTTTTTATAAAGGAATAAAGCTTCAAAAAAGTATAAAATGTCTAAAATATAATCATAATTTTAAAAATAATAAGCACATAAATATAAGAAAAATTTTTGTAAGAAACAAATAGTAAGTTTTACGACGCGCATGATATTTTCTGAAATAATAATTCTAATTACTAGCAATAAGTTGATTTATAAAGTCAAATATATCCTTATTAGATGGTAGCGATTAGATATAAAAAGAATAAAAAATAATATTTTTAAAAAATAAAAATTACATTTTTAAAATTTGTTTTAAAAAATTTATTTTTTTTTAAATTTTTCAAAAAATTACAAATATGTAATACTATAAATAGCTAGGATTTAAAGATTATGATAGAGTTTATGATTCTGTCAAGTTTTATGCATCAAAGTATGATAGTTTTTGAAACGCAATGCGCGTAAGTGAAAAAAACACAAACTGAGAAAAAAGGCTTTAAAGTTTTAAATTGAATTTGAGAAAATAAATTTTAAAACTTACATGCTAAAATGCTCCAGGATCATAGGATATGCCTTCCTGTTGCCCAAACAGCTCAATTTCTGTACTCTTTTTAATTTTTTTAATCTCTGCGAGATTCAAACGATGACGTTGAGCTCCTCTTTCTTGACGTAAAGATTCGACGATTGTCACGTTCAGCCAGGAACACACAAACATTTTTGTTAATTTTTAAGCCAAATTTCTCTAAAATAGTAATAAGTATTTGATTTCCCTCATTAAAAATGCTGGTTGCTAGATTTGCAGCAATCTCTGCAATCTGAAGGATAGAATCAATCGTCATCGGACAAAACTTCCAGATTAATGAATTTAAACTTTCATTAGGATTCTGTGTCTTACCTCCTAAGCATTTCTTCAGGAGTGCCAGATGAGATAAGTCTGCAAATACAGGCTTAATTACATCTCAAACAGCTTTCGCAACTGAGGGTTTGTGTTTATAATTTTGTAAATTATTATTAATTGCGGCATTATACTTACACTATGTATTTGGATTTGTAGGACAAAATCAGTGCATCGGTTCATCATCGGTGCTGCAAGAATGACCCCGAACAGCCCAAATGGCTTTCCGCATTTCCTTTACACTAGTAGAATTGCATCAAATAGCATTACCATAGTAATGTGCAAGCTTATCAATTAAACTATCAGTTAACCTACCTTTACCGCCTATAGTTTTACCATCAGATAATTTCTTCTTACCATATACTAATTTAAGCTTCCTAAGTCTTGTACCCATTCTCTTTTGCACATGGCCTACACATTCTATTTTCTGAATAAGATGGTCATAGCCGTATGGATTGTTTTCAGAAAGGGCATTGAATGTTTTTGTGTCGCCATCTACTATGTAGTTCGAATATTTCAGGTCGTGAAGCTTTTCTGATCGATTAAAAATCCTCAACATCCCGTCAACCTCCATCTTACCAGCAGAGCCAGAATAATTTTTTCTACATGAAATCTTATGCGCTCTTTGCAATTTATTGTACTTGATACCAAACTTTACCCCTTTATAACTGTCGCTTCATTTGCAAAATGAGGACAACACTTCCCGATCCAAAACCTTACCTGTTTCGCTCCCTATTAGAGTACATACTCCAATCAACGATGAATGTCCTCTCGTCTTCCAGGTCCCATCACCACTTACCGTTAAAATGTTATCAGGTAACGAAGAATTTTCTTCGACAGCTGCCCTGTTCATGCTTTCTTCGGCGACTTCCTTCATAACAAGTGAAAGTTTATTATTAATAACATCATATGATTTTTGTTCAACAGGATTAGGAAGACTCATTACAGAACAAAAGGTTTTTAATGACTCTAAACCTTGACCTATGCATCCCATTGCTAAAATAGATCTTCTGTTAATTTCTGGAGCATTATTTTTATTCCCAATGTTTTCACAGCTTGAAAAAGTACAAATACTCCCATATTTTTTACAATGTATTTCAAAATTCGAACATAAACCACGAGTGGATTTTTCATTAATTGTTAATGGTTTATGACATTTTAAACAGCATGATACTGACAAAATAGAGCTAAAGGTTTAAATAAAATCAAAAAATACGATATTCTTTGAAGTTTTCACTTACCTTAACAAGATTTGACTTTAATGAAGTCAGAATTCCTGAAAGTTTTTTACTAGAAGCATTTTTCATTTCGGCACACTTACTTGTACTTTTCATTTCTACACACTTCTTCGTATGTTTAATATCTGTAACATGTGAGTCACTTACCTTTAAATATTAATTTCTTCTAAATCTTTTCCTGGGGCACATTGCCCAACGATTTTTTCAAAATAAAACAACAAAAATCTTCGCTTTAGATAAGCGTTTTAAAAAAACGTGTACTAAAGTAAACACAAGAGAATCAAAACACAGCAGAATGAATGTGTTGAGTTGCAGGCTTCCTTCTGATCAACTCAAGCGCTTAAAATATTTCATGAGGCTTATTAAAAACAAAAAAATAAATGGTATGCATGAATTTAAAAATAAATGGGCGTGGCATGTGTCCATTTAAAAGTTGTTATGACTAAATTGCTGTTTGCAATTTTTTGAATAACTTTCGAAGTTTTTAGAGTATTGTCACGTGGTTAGTATCAAAATGTTCAGAAAAAAATGAAGAACAACATATATTTTTTTCGAAAATTCGAAAAAAAAAAATTTTTAACACCCCTTAGACCCTTAAATA